>QNGE01003047.1:0-55237 GCA_008508345.1 Paragonimus westermani | reverse complement strand
GACAGTGGGGGAGGGGTCAGCAGTAGCATGTTTTCGCCTATCCACCCTGCTGTATGCAGCAGATAGGGCGACCCGGTTTATACTGCGAGACGGCCGATGCAGTATAGAATTGTTTGTGTTGTGAGGATTCATGGTTGTGTGTGGGCTGAGATACCGCCAGGACGCCCAGACCTAGACAGGAGAACGATTAGGGTTCTCAATCAAAGCCTTTGTCTCAATAGCCCGTACCGCAAGGCAGCGGGCGGTTGGCGGTGTACCAGAAATGGTACGTTTTTCGGGAAAAGATGCCAATCATCTTCCAACCCCCAACCTGGATGACCAGGAGACTGTGGTTTGTCAGACCTCTACTTGTTGGCCTGCCTGGTATGAGTAACTCTGTCCAGTTTAGCCCAAAAGGTCGAGATGCACAAGCCGTCACACCACGTCAAGGTTCAGTCTCAGAATTCAGATCAACGGAAGTGTTCATAAGCACCAAACTCAACAGCACATGGGTCAAATAAATGACCCAACAGAAACACTAAAGTGTCGACTGCCAGATAAATTCGCAAGATGCAAGAGTTTTCGGGTCAAGTAGTTGAGCTGTCACTATTAACAACACCGAGCGTGTGGCTTTCCGCGAAGTACAGGATCACCTGAAGGTTGGGCACTGACAGGCAACCCAAGCCTACAGAAGAGTGGTCCAAATCGCCGGAGTGCAAGCCACCATTATGATCATCATCAAAGAGAACAATGCATCAGTGGATGCAGAGTACTAAGCTTCCTGATAGAGGATGAGTGCTTCGTCGATTTGCACCAGTATTTGGCTTGCCGAGGGCAGTCAAAACATCTATGTGGCAGGTTACATCGGAACTCGTCAGAATGATTTGATCCATATGTAAGCGTTCGCTGTTCGACGCAAACAAGTGTAAAGTTACACATGCCCATAATCGACGTTACGCAGATACCGCGTTAGCCGCCGCATGTTTGAGCACGATCTACGACGGTAATTTTTTATTCCCATTTCCATGTAAAAAAAATACCAGGCGCCTAATCTCTTATGAATGTGTAAAATCTTCCACGGATATGTACACATTTGAAGATATGGCACTTACTGGAAGCGTTTGACTATGGGAAATCTCCTAAACAGGGACGTCAAAGAGCAATGTGTTACAAACCCGGGGGGAAAAGTATTCTTCAGCATGTTGATTCACCCTATTAGGCAGGAGTGAAAGCGCAAAATATCCTTCGCAGAATTTGTACCATTAAATGTGTACACTACCATGAAGGCAGAATATTCCTGTAGCTAATAACCGTTCACCATCGAATGTGCTGCCAAACTCAGTAGACGTTGCTGAAGCAGTAAAATTCTGAAGACATGCTCGGTCACCACGATCTACATGGTTTCCTAGTCATCTTCTTAACCCATCCAGCAAGACAGATTGTGCACGTCGGGATATCGAATTAACATACCAGTGTGACATTAGCTTTGCATTTTCTCTTCTGCTCAAGTTTTTCGTTATATTTGCTTACCGTTCAACACGGCTTCACCTAAGATCAGTGCAGAAACAAGACACTAAAAAGCATCTTTATTCCTACTAAAAAAAGTCAGGGACCTAGCAGAAACACACAGGGGGTTTGGTCGATAAAGACCTGTCAAGAAGCCTGCCGTCCCAGCAATTGTTGTCAATACCTTCAGATTAATAAGGGCTCGCGAATACACCGACCTTCTTTAGATCACGCAGTAAAACAGAGTGTAACGATGATGAGCACAGAGGGTAACGTCCTATAACGAAAAGGCGACGTGTTCGACCGTCAACAGTTGACTGGGAGGGATCTTCATTAACAACACACCAACCGAAACAATCACCAGAGTAATAAGGATGCTCGTATAAAAAATCGTTTGGTTCGAGTGGCAATTCGTTCATTTGTAATGCAGTTTAAGCTGCACTGCTGCCACCCGTTCGAAGGTTTACACGTGAAACATTCAGTTCATGGTAAAAACGTACCAAGCAGTCGATCGAGCAAATAAAGTGCTCGTATTATCGTCTATTGTGTTCCGTTCACTCACAAGCCTCGGCAATGATGGAAGAAATCGATAAACCAAGAAGACGTACATTAGTCGTACGTATGGTAAAACTATCCGTGCATACATGAGATTCACTTTGTATAACCGCTGTTATCATGTACCAGCGTGTATTTTTTGCTCAATTGTTAACCACATTAAAAGATCAGGTATGAGACAAATGCACTCCCCACACCCTCTATACTGAGGTGTGGAGGGAGAGACAAAACATGAGACTCGGTTTACATTATACCTAATATAAACAAGGTTCTAGTGATACTTTGATCGACCGAAGTGATCAGATCCTGTATCATTGCTGATAGTCATCAAAACGAGCAATCAGCCTGGTTGAAAACAGAACAAACTAGATCAACGGACGCCCTGAAAATGAGTCACCAAAATCATCCGATCATTTCCCACGTTGATGTATGGTATCAGTTCCAAAGTGCTAAACGTTGGTAGAGCTATGCTCGTCAAGCGAATACATTCAACGCTGTTTGTACAGATGACAGATCAGCGCCATTGATCTATCGTGATACCTTTCAGATCTCTAATTGATTTCACTTAATCATGCTTCACTGTACACAATTCAACTGTGTTCAATCCAACAAAGACGAGATGAAACGATGTGTCAGCAGTCTGCAAGATATGTTGTCATCCAAATAGCCGTAAAACCGGAAGCAGACCATAAAGATCTCACAAACACACCAGCGCACATTGCAACATCCTGATGAAAGGAGTTGGCTCACTCCAAGCCCTAAAACTAACCATCGTCTTCATGCGACCGTTTCCAGCTTTCATCTCGTCTGAAATAAAGTTTAAAAAGCAATGTCAGAAATGACTAGAAAAAACTAACCAGGAATGGCCATTGGGACCATCCAATCACACAACAGTTAAAAAATAAATCATGGTTACACCGCTCAGAGAAGCAGATGTATGTTAACAGTCCACCTGTACAGTTTGACCCTAGATATTGAGTTGGGCGATATGTGTCGGATACAGCAAATTTAGACAACAGCGCCTGGCGCAAAAGAGACATTCATCAGCTAAGAAGCTTGATGTTTCACATATTGTTATTCAAAGAGATCTAACCGTGAAAAATCAGGACTCTGGTGGAATTGGAACCAGCAAAAGAAACAAAATGCCCAAATGCGACAAACTCTCTACTGGTTGAGCTATTATCAACCTCCCTCCCCCAACACTAGACGTGGCAAGTTCTGGGTTACAAGTCTAACATCGTCAGTGGATGGTTGCAGTATTGACTGCTTTATTTTCAGGGGAAAACAAACAGGCCTCTAACTTTTGCGCCACGAATTGTCTACTACTACACGATGCGCTCGGTTAGGTGAGCTACATACTGCCAGGCAGCGGTAGCGACCGAATAAACCAGGTATGCCAACCCACGATTGTGCGGACGACAGCCAAAGTTGTCGCTATCATTGGGCTACTGAGAAGAAGAGTCCCAGATACGGCTTTCATTCATGGTAAAGCTCACCGGCACCTTCGGTGGCTGTGTGGAACGAGTGTCAGCTGACCCCTGTTCCATTGACTTCACATTGACCATGATCAATCCATAACGTCTGACCCCACAAATGGTCACAGTGCCCCGTTACCTCAAGCAGGTAAACCCAATCTTGTCACTCCAATTGACAGCCTAGTGAATAAAAAACCAATTTAGATTGTTACCCGCTGAACAGGCACAGTCCGTAAACGGAACGAAGGACGACTCTTGATTTGCAACCCGAATGAGGCTGTTCACTCGACTTGGGCTCACTGAAGAGTTTGTAGGAACTGAAAAACTGCGACCAAACATGAGTAACGCTCGATGTGAGGCAATTAAAAATGTTCGATTTTTAATGAAAACTGTAGACACACAACCTGAGTTCAAGATGTGAACAGACCACACCAATTGTGATGATCAAATCTTGGTTCGAGCAATCGAGTTAGCCTCGTGATTCCTGCTAGCGCAATCGTTCGGCAATCACATCATGTACACAAGAATGAGATTAAACGGTACGTACATCCTGATATAATGTCTGTGTCCAGAACCCTGTAATTAACACAAGAACTACTCCTTAACGCCAGTCACGTATACGTGAGCGGAAACATCTATAAACACTGTCGTGCTTCGGACGAACCTCTACAAGTAAACACACTACATGCACCGTATAGCGGTACAGGCCATGTACCATGAAAACCCTGATCAATCAGCTGGGGAAAAATGGGAATGCGCCGACTACGGTGTGAGGTGCAAAACCAACGGAATCGCTGGTTGGGAGCGCTCTGACATGGCAGTGTGCTGTAGTCAATGACTGGCACGTACTTGTAATGGCGTCGGTTCTGCTTTGTGATTTTCTATGCCCATGTATCTATCTACATAGTTCTATACATTTATTATTGTCCACCCCATGGACTAAAAACGGTGGTTCGGATTATATCTATGGATACTACTTAAAGCTGAATAGGTATATGCAGTTACATTGCCCCATCTTTAAAGGAACTGCTTTCGCAAATTTTTTCGAGTCCTTTACCATTCGCAATGCACTGCCGACCCAGTGAACCAAAAAAGCACAGCGAAAAGAATCGTAAGTGAATTCTTATTGTCTAAAATGTGACCTGTTTCAATTCGGTATGAAAACAATGGAACAAAATGAGCTAACACTCAACATGGAGAGTACGAAGAGCAGAGGACGGCTGCGATAAACAATTGTACACACTGCAACTGCTTTATGGGGAAAACTAAGCCTCAAAGCAAAGAACTGATGCATCGCAAACTTGTTTACCTGCCGCGCATTTCACCGTCCCCGAAATCGTCATCGTCCTTGCAACGAATAATTCGCCCAGACTGCCGAGATGGACAAAGTTATAAAAAGGCAATTAACCATTTTGTCTGAAACTCAGAGTACATCGATTGCAATACGTAAAATCGTAAACCAGGAGCCCCTACAAGGTAGATAATATTCATTACTATAATCATCAAAAACAACGAAACATCGACTAAGATTGCTACTGATGCTTAACTGCCCAAAACGGCTACCAAAATGCACTCGCTCAGAATCAACAGAGAGAAGGGTCGCACATCAAAAAGGGCAATGCTATCAAACAAACAAACGAGTTGCGAATGATAGTAAGACGACGGTCATAAATCAACCATTAATGACAAGGTTGTTTGAAAGTCTGTTGCCCATCGACTAGCTGAGTTGGACTACTCCACTCGGCTGGAACAAGCGGTTCACACGCAAAACAGTGTTAGATGTCCGAACAGCCCTGTCTGAAAAGCCTAGTAGTACCAACCGATCAGAGGCCCACACACAACAATGGTTACAGCCCATAGGAATGATCGAGAAGCAAACAGAGGTGTGGTAGCTATATATGTCTGTGAGAATAGGTCTGTGAGAATCCGGACCAACTAGATGAGGCCCATTGCATGGGAATCTCTCAAACATAGTGCCAGAAAGTACTAGTCAGTGGAAGTGGCATCCATAAAAGGACTACAGTATGAGTGATGGACGATCCAGTACTGAGCAGATGTTGAAGAGCCGGAAGAGAGCTCCGCGGTAAGTGAAGACGAGCCGTGGACTGCCAGCAAACGTTACTGACGAATTCTCAGAGCGAATATCATGTTTTCGCATCGTTCCAAAACGTACAGGTAGATATCAGAAACAACTGGCAAATTCGACTGGTATCGAACTATTCACATAGGTGCCGAAAAAAAAATGGCGGGATTAAGAATCAAACTAATGATGAGCCACGAAACGCTAGGCAACACGACATACACGCGAAAATATGAACTTACCCGATTACGTGTAATCACGATTTTCGATAAATCGCCACGATCCATATTCGACTTATCCATAATGCTTCCGGATTTAATCTGGATTGTATATACAATAAAACGGGATGTCCGAGTACACAATTTTTTTCTTGTCGACTTTTTTGGTGTATTAACGTCTGCCTGACGAAAAATCATCACATGTACATCTGAAAACAAATGCGCGCAGCGTTCTCCGCCTCAAACATATCCATAAATGTGGCAACGATACGTGTCACATGACTGTCCAGTGTGGCATGTATAGAATCGATCAAATCTGTGAAATGGTCAATTCTGAAAAGGAGCATTAGTTAGAAAACGGATGATCGAAGCAGGCCCCACCAGCAGACAGAGGTTGTGGGGGGTATCAATCTCCGAGGTGGTTGGTCGTATGACATTTAGACAGATGGCATCTCAGGCCAGTGTGATTTGGGACACATTTTGACTGAAAATAAAAACGGATCAGACCAACCACCTACTCAAAGCGGTGGTGGTGATAGTGGTAATTATGATTCGGCTGTTGTTGCTTTGTAAACGGATTTTTTCCTGTTTTGATTTAGAAGTCTGTTACATGTGCACGTGTGAATATGTTCCTCTGGTTTCCTTTTCTCTCATAACATACAACTCGAGGGCATATGTATCGTGCGTTGACGACTCATATTTCACGTTACATGCACTCTGCAGCATGGTTTAAACGCCGTAACATTTTCGATCAGATAGGAATGAATCAAATCAAGGTTCGACCAACATCTAAACACAAAAACAAAAGTCTTGTAAAGCACCTGAAAAAGAAACGGTTAACTGAAAATTGCGCAGAATAATAAATGTCAAAGGAAGGTACTTTTCATTCGAACATTTGTGGGATAGCTAGTAGATGACATAGATTAGGTCCCTCCGGCTGAAGTTGTCAATTGGTATTGGTCATCCGAGTGCTCGATAAAAAGATGCCCGAAGATATAGCAAGATCGTACGTTCGCACAATCTGAACACGCGTGACCACCGCAATAAGCCCGATTTCGGACGAACACGGCTGAAGCTCTTTTCTGTACTACAAATAGCCGGTCGTTCAGTCAACCTGCATGCACGGGATGTGAGGAAACGTGCTCCTGTTACTTCCGGAGTCCGACATTTTCTCACAAATGCAGCCGATTGTTGAAACTCGCCGCGGTATAAATCGTTCTCAGTCTGTTACGTGGAATTCGGAAGCAACTGGCATTTAACTGTGATTTTCGAAAGACGTGACGAGTTTTGGAAACTAGTTCGCCGTAACATATAGTGAAAGATTAGCGGGCGTGTACAGTGTAATGACAGATCTTAAAACGAGGTCTCTGGAAGTCGGCCACAAGACACCGTCGGCTATGCAACAGACTAAATTACAAATAAGCTCAATACCATAAGACTTCCTTAACTTAAACAAGCTCAATCAAAGTTAAAATCTTTGCTCGATACCCTGTGATTAAAAGTCGGTGTCTCGGGTCAAAACCGGCCACTACAGACCACTCGAGTGGTCGACAAAAGATGTGAAGCGTGTTTTTTGTACGGAATACAGTTTGTCAGTTTATACGACAGTTGGTCAACCGAGGGCTGAACCGTCGTGAACCTGATTAAGCTAGACAACTTAATTTTGACCACAAATCGGGTGATACTGCCCAGGAGATATCCGGCACCTCCGAATGTACGGTACGCATTTCCTATCTTGCCCAAAGGACTAGTTCGCAATGAATATCTAAAACCTAGGACACTTGATCATAATTTTCTCCATCACCTAGCCCACATCAAGTGGAATGATCGCGCGTGTCAAACGGTCGTTCGCTAGCAAGTGTTAAGAAAGACCCCCAAGACCTGGTTAGATAAGATGCGTCGCATGCAATGGTATTCTGTATGACAGCGGAACAGCTAACACATTGAACATCATTCAATGAGAGAGCCAGAGAATGGAGTAAAACACTGACGTCATCACAGGTCAACCTAACCTCGAAGGCTGTTGATTTCCTTCTCATGGTTGTGTGGCGGTGGTGAACATTCCACTGAATGGTGTGCAGCTTGTCATTCACAATGAAGTCAGAAATACTACTCGGATACCCCAAGCGTGACCGTATTCAAACGATGGTCCACTCATGTGCGTGAATTTTTCTTTTCATTTTAACGTCCTTTCGTCGTTGTCACGGTGAACGTTGGCAGAAGGGACTAGCTGACCCAAAGCTGCGCATCTGAGGTGAAGCGAGATTCACTTTATTCGGAGCAACGCTTCGATTCTCATGCGAGGTCAATCTCATACTGAAAACTGAAGGTACCGTTCCCGTTTTTCATACTAGTGTTGTCGTCATGTAACGCACGAGATCAGATGATGGCTGCACACTGATAGATAACCTAAACGTAGAAAAGCAAGTGCGGCAGCTGAATTGTGAACACAGTCATGTGATGAGTGATGGTTGACATCGTATCCACTGAACTACTGCGAGCATCAGAATAGCACTGTACTAACTAACATAATTCATTAGAAATGTCCCGAAAACCACGCACTGCATGTCACTGAGTGTGGGTGGACGAAATCCTAATAGGCCTTTGCTAGAACAAACGCAGTAGGATGTTCAAGTCAATCGGAACTCGGAAACGCAGCCGTAAACTTGCCAGACGGGGCTGTTCTCCTCTGGAGCCACTCAAGAATAGAGTGTGCAGACTAACTGTGGCACTGAGTAGAAAGACATGATACTCAGTAGAAGGGGTATTCAGTGCAACCGTTCGTGCAGATTGCTCTAACCCACGGAAATATACACAAATCAACTTAATTCTAAGCCGTGGTACTATCGCAGAAACTGGCAAACGTGTTGGAGTGTCCAACACACATGCGCCTCTAGGGTTGAACCAGCATAAACACCATCATTGCGACTGATCACTTTCGTGGTGTCAAGGTGAATGCGTCAGTCACAACTCAAAGGTTGCATGTTGCAAGGCAGTTGACGAATAAAAGAGGTCGGCTATCTTGTCACATTCAGCAGACCACACAAAGCTCCGATGGTCAGTGTAAACTTCGAAAGGTGAAGTACCAATTAAAGGGGACCGAATGTGCGAGTTTCAGTTATACATTCGGCACAGTCACAACAGAACAGACGAGCAATAATTAAGGCACGTTTCAACTAAGAACAACGGAAGGGCGACAGCAAGCAATTCAACGCAGCCTTACGTCATCACGAGAGTAATCGGCGTTTCTCCTACGATCATGAGATCGACCTGAAAAAAAGAAAAAGTAGGGTTTAGCTTTTCATGAGCAATGCAAAACAACATACGTCCAAAGAATGTATCAATTAAATCATAGACGAGTCATGTGAGCTTTTAAATCCGCCTGTCCCGTGGCAAACGAAGAGACTCATACTCGAAACGGGATCACATCGAATGGGTTTCCTTGTTCAGGGAACTTGACGACAAAACTCAGCACGCAGGCTAAAAATTAACAGAGTAGCACGCAAACACAAGGTAAAAAATCCCCAGTATGTAGACCGAGTGCTCTGAGCACTGTTGAGGTATATAGGAATATTTCAGATGGTAGATACACCAAGCTGCCGCTCCAGAAGTTCTCTTTTCACGTCCCCCTTCCAATTAAACCAAACTAAGCTATCACTTCAGACGTGCGACCAGACATACACCACACGGACATCATCATTGCAACGGCCTTGAGTTTGACTGGAAGATACCGCAGTTCCGGCTACTCCTCATCCCAACAATGACGTGCAATAACCTGGAAGTACACACTACTAAAAAGGTTGAAAATCTATACGAATAATCGGAAGAACGAGAAATATGAATACGGATATGACATTGGCTGCAGCGCACCGCCTCCTCGGATAGTGTTTCCTAACAACGACCAGAATGATCACCAGGACTCTAGCCAGGCAGACGACACTTACGCACTTCACTCAATGGAACAGTTAGGACCTTCAAATTTCGTGACCATGTTGTTGTTTCACAACAGCGTGTTATTATCTAACTGTTGTTAGCCTCAGTATGTAACACCTGGTATGGTAAACGCACAGTTGGTATGCGAAGTACGTAACCCAACCGCCGTAGATTGTGCAGCGTTATAAGTTGACCAGTTGATCGATCATCCCGAGAGATCGAGAATACGCGAAACAAGCCACAGAGAGCAATACAAAAGATAAAGTCTATGAGTTGAATGTTTCCAGCTAGCTTAGGCTAGGAGAAAACGTCACTTTATAGCCTTTCTGGTTGATTAAACCTCATACTGAGAATGGACTTAATACCGGCTTGCGCCCAGAGGCCTCACAGTAAACAAGAGCGAATTATAGAGGCAGAATGTTGAACAATCGATCGTACACGAAGTTTAGTGAAGAGGTTGCAACTCCCAAACGGTACTATCCAAATTCCCGGAGATTTTGCAGAATAACTGACAACGGCATTATGTACCAAGACTAGCAACCGTTCGGTAAAACCACGTCACCAGTTGCCGACGTCATCACAAAATCTGAAGACCCGTGTTTTCAGTTCGGTCAAGTAGCTGATGTCTGCTTGATTTGAAACATTGCGACTAGTTAAATAGCTGGTTAGAAGCGCTAACTCACTGGGAGCATGCTGCAGTTAACGGTGTGTCTGTAAATGCCAAATCTTCAGCCTAATCTTATCTAACCAGTTTTCTCTCATTCTACCTTAATACTCACCGATACAGTGAGTGATTCGAGTCACAGTACTAGCTGGCCAGGAGCACATCAGCTGTGAATGGACGCCCATGAGATAACACAGGTTAACATTCTATAAGTTGGCAACCACCAACCATGTCAAACAAAATCATCGATGTACAGACAATGAGGTGGAAGCGGTTAACGTCGGCCAGCAAGACGAACGCTTGGGCATTTGAGAGGCGAATTACCTGACGTGTTGAAGAGCGTTCTCAAGCGGTAGTATGCAGGTCCAAAACACGATGCTGACATGGCTCCATTGGTGTGGGTACTGGTCACTGACGGTGCCACCTACATTCACTTATCCATGCATAGGTTGTTTGTGTGACCACGTGAAAAACCAGAATGCGACACACTCTGACATTCATCACAGTTAGCAATTAACCAAAAATACGTCTCAAAGATCGAACATTTCGGGGTGCATGACTCAGGCGTTTTACCTGGAGAATAGAACCCTGGGGGGCTCTGATCGGCTCCAATGCCATGCCGGCCAGCCTCCTTTGCAGCTCTTCGGGTCCTATCCTCTTCCACCAGCTGTTCTAAGGCAGCGCGACTGCGCTCCATATGGGTTGCATAGCCGGGGCCGGATCGTACGTTCAGTGCTGGCGACAACGGACTACGATCTCTCTTGCCAGCACCAACCTGAACACGAGTGCCACGAGGGGGTGAAGGTGTTTTGGACCAAGAGCGCTGTACACAAAAGGAAAACATGCTTACAAAACGTGCCTATCAAGGCGAACTTTGGACCGATGAATCTCAAATAATACTGGTAGACAAGCAAACATAAAGGCAGTGATCTAGCTCCAGGTCGTTTGCAGCAAGCATAACTTACAGACCCATTCAATAGGTTAGACAGTACGCCTTTCTAAACGAGAACGATATTGCTAATTGGAGGCTGTAAATTGAAGCATTCCATTTTGTATCCTTAGCAGCGAAAAACGGCATATATGCCCATCAAACAAGAGGTTGGGGTAAAGACGGAACAGATCATTAAAATCAACGGCTCTGCAACAAGCGTTGAAGCATGTGCTGGTTATCACACATACGGAATTTTGATTCGCAGATAAGAGAAAAGAGGACAGGAACAGGGTTAAGCTCACAAATCCTGGTGCCTAAACCCAGCACGCAAATAAGCTGTCCTCACCCTATAGACAGCTAAGTAAAACAACGGCAGCACTCACGATACCGGAGTTGATTAGCAGTTGACTACCTTGAAGTCTTAACTACGGTCACGAGTCTCAATCCAACAGATGAAAAGGACTCGCGGTGAACAACCTGCTGGCAACTGTCAAGTCCATATCCACCTCGTACCTTGTTCCGATTGACTGCGAGGTAGGTAAACAGTGCTCAATGCAAAAGGCGATAATTCGATATTTCGAATAGATATTTCTTAGTATATGCATTACCAAATAGTAATCGGAAGAAACAGTTTGATTCTTGTTGCTAAACTAAACGTTGACGTCACCAAATGTGTGTGACTGAACGTACATAGCCACGGTCGAACAGTTGAGGTTCATTTACGTCCTACATCTAGAGCGGACACATTTCGCAACCGTTGAGAAGTATCATTGCTACTGTGGACGACATAAATCGATAGGGGCGACTCTACCTTTGAAGATACGGACAAGTCAATACATCTGGTTCTGATCAAAAACAGTTAGTTTAAAAGGTTGCGGCAGGTCCAACGCATAGGCAACGAGTCATCATCGACCGCGCCCAGACACGCCAATCATAATAACATTAGGCAAGATAGTTAAAAGCAAGTTATGAAACCCGCAATCACGGATAGGTGATACATCAAGATTTAATATTCTCAGCTTACACATGAGGAGGTATGAGTATGCGATGTACTGGAACGTACCGAAATCAGGAACTTTATGGCTCGCTAAGTAACATAAACATAACATAAACATAAACATAAACACTTATACCTATTCTCTTCGTTGCTTGTTTCTTCCGACTCCAGAGTGCGTATACCTTTTACTCAATAAATTTGGAAATCTCAGGTCGTACGGCTTAATCGTACTTACCATACTAGTGTCGACGCGATTGGCACCCACAGTCGCATTCGTGACAGGAAGTTCCTTCAGAGCATCGCGAGCCTCCGAGTTGTCTGGATCTAACTTCAATGCACGATGCAACAACTGTTCTGTTTTGATAGGGTCTTTCCGACTTATCCTGAAAGTAACGGAGGCAAAACGATCACAAGTGGCTGACCAAACCAGTCTAGAAGCCGACGAATATAAAAGGGAAACAAAAAGGAAGCAGTGATCTATGTCAACAACGGGATAACGAGACACAAATAAACACTTACTCTCCAGCATAGGCAACCAAAGTTTGACCCAGATAGTTTTTCGCATTTGCATGATTAGGCTGAATTTCCAAACTTTTCTCCAAATCGTCCACAGCTTTTGTGTACGTGCCAACAGAAGCATATCTGAAATAGTTTTTTTGAAAATTAGAGGCTCAAAAGTGTCTTTGTTGCAAACGGTAACCTGAACCGAAATACGATCTTACCTTCGCCATCTTCCGCATATTTGGAGTTAGGCGAAGATGCAGCGAGGTCAATGATGTGTGTAAATCCAACTTCCTACGTTTAACAGACAGACAGAAGCTTAAGTGATGCCCATATCCTTCCCATTAACATAAAACCACAACTCCAGGACTTTTTCCCGCAAGTTTAGATACAGAACGGTACAAGGTATTAATCTTAATGGGCTCATACCCAGCGTGGTCCTTTCGGATAGCGGAACGACGTTAACGCTAATCGTGTATCGTTCCTCTAGCGCCAACAGTGTTCGGAAATCTAATAACCAACCTGCTCACCGAAACCTTTTGTAAGTAGATCTGAACAAATGTGATCATTAGCAACAGAATTCACGTGGGCTGGAGATCCTCCTACATACATTGGAATACAAGTAATCCTCCTTCACTATAATAAATTGACCAGAGGGAAGATGGTTGATTCATTCGGTGTTGGACCAGCGGAACCCAGCAAGAACTGTGACTTCCTGAAAATGCTGAACCTGTGAGACTATATCGTAAAACGCAAAGAACGGTGGCAGCCAGAGAAGTATGAAAGATAAGGATGATGTAACGGTTGAAAGGGTGAAGGAAATAATAGAAAACGGTCCATCGGAATGTAAGTATTAAAAACATCAACGCAAACCAGCTGCCGTGTGCATCAAGTTACGCACCATATAAGAACGTAGTGGCAAGGTTAACCAAAGTAGGCGAAGTATGCGTGATGAGTGCAAATGAAACATTGAACTAATCCACGTTCAAATGGTGCGTGACATACACTGCCAAACCCAGTTGGCGTGAACATGTCACCAGTGTTTACAGCAAAAATTTACTGTGCACAAGACAATACGCGCCGCCATTTTGCGTCTCGATTACTGCACCGATTGTTTGTGATAGTCTATCGGTAATAACCCTCAAAACAACTAACGGGGCTCCCAAAGTAAGGCAGGTAGAGAGTGGATATCAGTTTCAGATACTTTCGGCGTGGGTTTCGCAGATATCATTAAAACACTACGCAAAGAACGAACGAATCTGTGTTCTATTTATACCCGCCCAAAACATCTTTGATAACTGGGGTTAATTCCAGAAAGAACCGGTGATTTGTCTAGGTGATCCACGCAATGAGAAAGATTCTAAGGTGACCTCTCTTTAGCACTACCGAGTAATTTCCCCCTTCATCGAAAATGATAACACTTACACCAGTTTGCTTCAAAAAGGATGTGCAAAACAATGCAGCGTTACGTATGCACTATCACTGGCACCACAGCAAGCATCCATAAAACATAAGTGCCATTCATCTTAGGGGGCTTTCCTCAAGCGGAATATCCGCTAAGGAACCTATCCCAAACGGCATCTTACAAAAATCAACAGCCACAACAAACAAGTAGTGATGTGGCACAGGCTACGACTGCATACGGAGTACATGACCAAACACATCAAGACTGTCCGAACTCACTACCTAACAGAGCGGTCGCAAATTTACAAATGAGTCCACCGACTGTCGTGCTACTCACAAAGTCAGTCTGTTTCACATAGACTAAGTGGCAGAGACAACGACGGTTGAATACTGAGAGTTCATGTGCTTCCTCTGCACGAATTGGCCAACAATCTGATCCACAGAGCAAAACGGAATGCACACACGCATTGTAAACTCAATTGTTAATCGACAAATGGACGTCTCTGCGGCGCCACAAGTCACACAGATTGACGAATGCACTACACACTTTTATCATCTTCACATACACCCTGTCAGCAATATCACGGGCTGACGAAATGACATACCCATGAAGGTGAAACGATCGACAGTCCCCAGGCGTCCTGCCAGCAACAAAGACGGGGTCAATACCAACTCAACGTTGTAACAATACTTGACACTTTGAAGGTGCCATATCACTTAACGGATTCAGCATGCTCTCCACGCTCTCTGCGGAACTAAATGAAGCGATGTGGTCCACACACTCGAAATCCGTCAGTCAACTACCTGATACAAGCCTCACTCCGAGATCCTCGATACCTCTTTTCACAATATCGCACATTACAAAGTTAAAAAAGAGGAGATCAGACACCTCAGTCGAACGCCAATGGAAGTGAAGAACACTTGAGATAGCTGTCCATAAATGCGCACCCTATGTTCACTAAGGGCATGGGCATGTAACGAATTCAGCAGATTGACACACTTTATTGAAACTCTTCCGCGATAGAAGAAGCCGAGTCAAAGGCATCCTATAAGTCCAAAAACATCACGATCACCAACCGAGGAAGAGTGCTCCAGTGTCAGCTGCAAGGTGAAAACATAATCGACACAACAGCGACCAGGCCGGAAACCTTCCTGTTCTCTCCATATATGGTTCTATGTTTCACAAAGCGTCGCAGTATGAGACCCATGAACAGCGTGGATGGGACGCAAAGACATAGAGGGTAACATCTCTGCGGTTGTCACAAAGATACACTGACACCTTTTTGGAAGATAGGAATGACCATGAGGCATCTCTTCAGCTTTCTCTATTTAACGAAGGAGTGTAGTCAGCTCATACAAGTCTTACACCACTGTCTTTAAAAAGTGCTGGAGAAAGAAGGCACGGACATAGAGCTTTATCACGTTTCAACAATTTAGGCTCCAAAGCCACTTCAGTTCCCGAGGATCGTTCCGAACGTCATAAATAATCACACAATCTCCATTACCGCAGCTGAATGGACTGGCTCAGACAAATTGAAATGCTCCATAAAGTGATCAACGCATCTCCGTAACAAGCTGCAAACACGTTAGCCATCTCTTTCCCATATTGCCCCACTAACCTTCACCGGCGCCTAGGTGAACCACGAATCACAGAAAAGAGGGCCCGGCTATTCCCTAGTGAAAATGTCCTCCATCTCTCTGGCTTACTCAGGGAAGTAAGCCTCACAGCTTCTAAACAGACATCTTCGAAGTTAACGTTTCAGTTCATGGCGATTTTTGTTGCACTCGGAGTCAAGGGATTAATCGACGTGTGGCCGTAAGTTCTGCTAAATCGGCGGAAAGCCAGATTGGTTTATGGGAGCCGCTTCTTGACCACAGAATTATCCACAATAAGCTCGTGCAGAAATTTGTTTGCCCAATGATCGTTTGGATCATTCTAGTGTTTTGACGCGGGCAGTATAACTACTAGCGTTGTTTGATAGACGTTATGAATATCCTCGTCGCTCAGTTTCCAACCGAGTACTTTGCGGTAACTAGCAGATTTTCTCTGAGCGATTGCAGGCAACAAAACACTAACTTCAACCGCCCATCTTGTATTGCTGCGGGCGATTATGAACAGAGCAGCGAACGTTTGTCTGAAAAATGAAAGCTGTTGTTGAAGCACAGGTTTAAAAAAAACAAGACAATTCTCAGTAACGAATTCCCATAAACATTCAAGGATGATCCAGCGTTATCAGCAAAAAATGATTTTTAGAGGAGCGTCATATGGCCGTCTCATATGTGATCACTCGTTTTTGATGACTTGTTCTTGCAAATACAATGGAGGAGCGAGGCACGCAGGAAAAAGATTAGGGTGTCAAGCACTGCACTCTGATTAAGTTTGGACAAAATTCCAATGTGTAGTATGTGACCCACGAAAAGTATTAACCTAATAGTCACCATTTGCCATCTAACAAGACATTCCAACCGTAATCCGAGAAAAATCGACTGACTAGCATCAAAGTTTGATACATGTGTTTTGTTCAAGGTGTAACAAACTTCAATCAGGCCGAAAAAACATCAACCAGTTGAGCTAACTAATCTCATTCTTTAATTGCTCCCGTAACAGTTACGTGCTCCGCATAAAGGCCACGGTGGCATGGGGGCCAGAGACAATGCCAGGAGGCTCATACCTACACGGGAGGACGCTTAGAGTTCTCGTCCAACATCTGCACTGAGACGGCAAGTATGTGCCGGCTGACTAGGACAAACGTCCGTTCCTGTAATAAAAAGCCAACTAAAGTCTAACATCTAACCCAAAGGGTCAAAAGACTGCAATGTTGTACTAAACGGAACTGCGCACTGAATATGTGATCCTTGTACATGTCGAAGGGTTAACACACTTGATCCACACCCAAGAATATAAATTCCAAATGTTGCCATACAACGCATCCCGCTACAAGTGAAAATAAGACTGATTGGCTGAATACAGTTGGGCTACCAAATCTACACAAGGAATCGTTACCACTTGAAACGCGCTGATGTCAATACTTATTAGAGATATGCGCCATCTGTCTTCCTGACACCTTCAGTGACAGATGGCAGCATGTTTTCGTGTATCCACCATACTGTGTGCAGCAGATAGGGCTATCCGGTTTACACTACGAGACGGCCGATGCAGCATGGAAATAACAGTGTTGCGAGTGCTCATGGTTGTATGTGGACAAAGGTCCTACCAAGACACCCAGAGCTTGACAGCAGAACGATCAGGATTCTCAACCAAAGCCTTTGGCTCAAAAGCCTGTACTACAAGGCAGCGAGTGTGGCAATGCACTAGAACTGCTACTTTTCCCGGAAAAAGATGCCAACCTGCTTCAAACCCTCAGCCTGGAGGACCAAGAGAGTGTGGCTTGTCAGACATCTACCTGCCTGATGTGGTGGCCACACTGTCTGGTTAAGCCCAATAGGTCATCGAGATACGCAAGTCGTCACACCGCGACAAGGTCCAGCTCTATCAAAGCGTGGGGTTGAACTCCGGTCTGATATTTACAGAGCAAGTTGCAGCTTAAGAGTTCATACAAAATGCGATCGAATGAGCACGCCATAAGACTCTCTCCCGGAGCTCACTGCCCAAATAACACTGCACAGCGATAGATCTTCTTGCTGGTTGCACTTATCAAAGTGGTATGGCCGAATTGAAATTTAGGCCAGTAATTCCCAAGTAAGGTGTAAGCACCTTGTCAAGGCTCTTGAACCAGGCGGCAACCCTCAAAGAAGCAAGGCTTCAAAAAACTTCCTTGGTTCTCAATGGGTAATTGTTCGCTATTTCGGTTCATCCCAATTGGTCTATTTTGCCATTTGGTATCATTACTACGTTCTGTTTTTACTAGGCCATGTCGTAAAGTAGCGTTACGGTGCGTTCAACAATTCTGGTCTCTTCAATATAGCGATGAGCCATATCATAAGCATATAAACAAGTACTGTGTAGACGTACACAGGTGATCCAAGACGTTATTCTAAGGTGAAACAGCAAATATCTGAAACGTCCCCAGCGTCTTCAGCATGATCAGTAAGAGAATGAAGCAACCGGAAAGGATACATAGAGTACAAGCAGAATGGGGGCTGGAATGTTCGGTAGTGGATTACATAAGCCGAAGGCAAGGGACAAGAGTGCAGACAGCAAAAACGCAGAGTTAACAACCAGCAGTCGCTGTGTGCATCGAGTCACTTGTTCCAAGAGAAGGTACCGGGGACGGGTAAAGCAGATACCGCATGCACCAATAGTCATGGGGGTTAATCACGATACAACCATTATAAAAGAAGTCGCAGCTTCCGAGTGAACTTGGACACTCTACAAGTCATTCATACCCTACAAACCAACAACCAACTTATAAACGAAAGCAAAGCATCCGTGAAACGGCTCATACTGACCCGATTTATTAACTTCCCACACGCACACTGGACGGCCCGAATAAGCAAAGAGCATCCATGATCGACTGATCACCATTTGGACTAATGCTACCAGGTACACGACGTACGAATCAAAAGCGCGACCTGGTGATTAAACCAAACAAATTTTTCAAGCTAACCATACAGTCATCGTTTACTTAGCTCTAACGTCCGTCGTGCGCCACATTAACGGGGAATGCACAGTACGATGAGGCGGTGGCTTTTATGATTCCACTATAATCGTCATAATCATAGATAGCAATACATCAGTGGTTCTCAAAGATTTTTAACAAAAACCACGAACACAGCCATAAAGAAAAAAAGAAACCCTGTATTGGAAGAGAGAACGACAAAAGGACGGGAACGGGAAGGGATCTACCTACTGAAAATAGCCACGTCTGTGTTTAAACATTCAACATCAAGACGCCTACACCTTGCAAACAAACAACCGAGTTGTAAGCGAAAGTAAGGCGTCATCGGCAAGACAGTTTCCTTACGTATCTCACTGCCTCGAACAACACGGTCAAAAACGACAACATCCGCACCACTGAGTCCGATTAGCCACCATATCATCTCAAGTCTCCAGGTAGCGGAAATAAATTTTTTTTTGATGGAGCAGACTACCGGGACAAATATATTCACAAATAAACAGCAAACGTAGCAAGAGCTTGGAAATGACTTACAGTGCACCCCGAGCAACGTAGGCGTCCGGATTTGTTGGTTCCACTTCGATAGCAAAATTATAGCATTGCAGTGCTTCGCTATTACGACCTTCTTTAAAATACTTCACGCCTTGTGCTACGCTGAAGTCAAAATAAAGCGTGGTTTAGGGTAGCGGATGGAATGGACTATGACACATTGGTTGAGTCGTTGCATCGCACATGATAAAAGTTACAAATCATGAAACAGAATGAACGCCATGCTAGAATCCAGAAAAGAAAATCGACCACTCTGGTCTGTCAAAATGCGAACTCAATGTGGAACAGCTGAAAAACTCGCGAAAACGAAAGCGTTGACGAGTAGCCATCAGATTTCAGAACTATCGATTCAAAAGCACAAAATAGGCTCAAAAAGCCGCACAAGACCGCGAACATTCTACGTACTGTTTCATTGAGAATGTCAGCAGCTGGTTGCGTCGTAGTTCACAGGCCATCTCTGATTTGGGTAGACGGATTCTGTTTTTAAAAAAAATACAAAAACAGTATAAGCCAGCGCAACACGAGTTGTGGATAAGATACAGGTACAGGTACTGATGGCCATTGTGTAGTCTCACGCTCTTGTTTGCAGATGTGTGTGGTATTATTAAACAAACGTAGTGAGGTTCACCCACTGACATTGAACATATGACACACTGGGGCTTGCTATCATGTAATTTGCGTGAGGAGGACCACTTCCGGAAGTTTAAATCTCATATACGTGATAATCCGGAGCAGACTCTAGTATTCGATGTCATATTCGACGTTCATAATCCACAGCTGAAGAAACTCAAATACAGAGACTTGGTATCAAAAGATCCGTACTGAGCGATGCCGATACAACATTGAAAGTGCTTAAAAACACTAATCGTCATTGGCAGTAGTAAAACAATGTAAAATTGCCGTAACTTGACACCAATAGGAAATGGAGTCAAGCGTACGAAACCTGTTTAGTACTTCAGCAGTGAATTCAGAGCAAATTACCTGTGCCTCTCGTTCGACACCCAGATCTTTTTTCGTAAGTAGGAGTGGATTTTTTATGAACGAATTACAGCCGTCCCGGCACTTGAAGTACGACCAACGGCGGAACTGTTCGATGTCTACCTGGTTAGGTAGATTGTGACTTTCGCCAGGAGGGACTAATGATACGAGCTGCTTGAGTCTCTATACTGTAGACCATTCCTTGAATCGTGAAAGATAGGGATGAAGTCGCCACTCGTTTTGCGTTAGGAAGCCATGGATGGATGCTTGGAACAGGAAGTGATGTCCAATCTGTCCTCTCTTACCGTGGTCAACTGGCAAATTTGCTACAGCCATGTCAGTTAGACATTTCTCTCACACTCCGTTTACTGCAGCAGGCTTGTACGACACCCGTACCAAGCACACCAACTGCTATCGGCATCGAAAGGCAAGAAAAACGATGGAATGCTTTAATTACAAAGATAGTGTGTTGCACATGACGCTCACTTCCAACGTCCCCCTCTCCCGGGTTTCCTGAGAATGTGCTTTCTTTCTTCAATGCCGAAACATTCGTTGTGAACTGCAGCGTCTCTTATAGTTCACTCAGTTTTATGATGACTGGCTGATAGTCGGCGACCGTCACAGCCATCGTTGATGGTATTGTTTTTCGTGAGGAATGTGACAACCGGATTGGTTATCGAATCTAACCCGCCAATGCTGAAAGCGTTTCGTCGAGGAAGTGATCCGTCCGCAGCTGCCTCTTCACGCTTAGCTAAACTAGGCAGATTTGCCTAACAAGTTTCGGGGCGTGATTGCAAACACCAGGAGGTCCACTCTTGTTCCGAGCTGAGCCGCTTGATCCCCGGCGGTCAATCGGACAGTAGAATCCAACAAGCAGAACGTCCTTCACGGCGCACCACTTTAAACTGACAGAGTCCTTTCGTGCCGCACCCAAGGTCGCCTGTCATTTCACTCACAAGCTTTTCTAAGGCAACGGGCCTACTGCTATCGACCCTGACCTCAGTCGCATCATCGATGTCTGTGAAGTTCCCCAAGTGTCTTCCAACCGGTGCAGCTAAGGTATCAATTGCTTTTTAACTGTCTACTGGAACGAACGGTAGTCCAACATGGAATGAGACGTGGTCATTATCCACTTCAACAATACTTGATTAAATATACTCCCGTTCCAAACAGCCGTCCACAGCTCTGTGTGCAAAATGAGTGACGAATTCACCTCTATCTCATGCGAATCAGGCGAGTAGTTCCCAACGTACACAATCAAACAGCTTGCTACTCAGAGTAGTCAAATACAATGGCAACCCTCTCACTACACATTTAGCTCTCACTGTTGATAATAAAAGAACAATGACAGTCGTAGAAAAAGGAGTAAATACAGTGAGTGTGACCAGCTGTCCATAATCGTAGTCATGAAGACGAGCACACCTCTGATGAGCTACGCTTGCGAGAAGAAAAAATTATGAGGGAGTGAATAGATGGATAGTCACCGGTGGATGACAATAATGGCTAGCGCACAATAAAAAAGGAAGCGCCGCATTGCTATCTGTTTCACTTTAGACAAACGATTTTCGGTAGTCTCATACCTTCCTCTGCTTCGCTGCTGAACGGTCTTCTGCTTTTCCCCATAGCAATGAAGCACCTGCCAACCAAGAAGGATGAAAAGCAGACCGAACCTAACCAAACACCTGGTGTGCTACAAATGTGTTCAGTCGTATGCAGATCGGATGACATTACGTTGCCGAAACAGAAGACTACGAAACAATTTGTATACAAGTCAACAAAACTAATTTGTTAACCGTGGAAGAATAGTTTGGACGTGCAACGTGACGTTGGTCATGTGCAGGTTGGATAGTGTTAGACCTTTGAGAAGTAGGGACGAACAACAGTTGGAGCCAGAACGTGCGCCCACAGCCCGCATAGAGATCTCGAGATTAAAGGAATAAACACAACTGCAGTTTCAATCAAGGGAATAATCGGCAGAATTAACCAGCTGCAATGGAAAACAAGCAAAATTGGAGAAGATATTTAACTTCCCTCAGCACACGACTACTGAGATATTGATTGTCGAATAAGCCGCCGACCGACATAACGTAGCTGAGAAGTGTGCTTTCAATGGTTTATCGTCGGGTTAAATACGATATTTTTACGTTAACTTCCCGATTGAGCCAACTAACACTGATCAGGTAATATCCTGATCGTTGCACAAGTTTACGTGACCAAGTGCATCCAGTTTTATTTTCCTGACCCCAGCGACAATTGTCCTGTTACCCCTTTTCACACGAGTCATCGGAAACGAGCTTGCTGCATGGTTTTGACTACTATGGGGCTTTTTAAACGAACGCAAGTAACGAATTGAAACACCTACAACCAACATCCTGGTCCGATAGGAAAAAGTACAGAGCATGTGTGAAAATACGAACAGAAAAATTAATACCCACTTGTTGAAACAAGTCAACAAGGTGCAAGCTGAAGATCTGGGAATGCCCATACGAGCACACAGAACCTGTAGGCCATCGGGGTTACGAAACTGCGGGGTTGATTCCAGATAGGCTTCATAAGACTTCCCATCAAGATTCTGAAGTTTCCTGGAAAATATTGAAAACGCGAGAAGTTAAACTGACTTGATTGAAGGCTCCGCAAGGTAAACATACTGATAACACGTCAAATAAATTAGCACACATCATTGGATGAGATGATTATGTGTACTCACGAGGGATAACCAAAATTCCATGTCGAAAAAGCTATGAAGCACATACGTTCAGCAAACGACCACTCTGACACAAAATTTGATATCTAACCGAGCGAACCGCTCGTAAGAAACAATTTAGGATAAATGAAACGTAACGAGTCAAGAGAAAGCATTTACGCAGAGCAAATGATGTACATTACATGAAGACAACGAAAGCTAGACAACTGGCAAAGTAAAGGACATGCATTGTACATAATTAGGGTATCGTACCACTAGTGTTCATAAATATAACTTGAAATGTTTATCGTGTCGGAGTCTGCTATGAAGGTCGCGTTCACCCTAGTGATGGAAAGTTCCATTTATCGCCGCCATCTGTTGCTACTTAACCTGTGGCCACTTCCAGACAGAATCTCAGAGCATACGGCACGCGTTCTATGGGTCAAGACTTTCAAGACATTCTAGCAATCGATGAAGTGTTGCGGGGCGTAACTTATGATCCACGCGGTCCGAAAGTATGAGTTAGTAACCAAACACAGTAAGCAGTAATTACACACGGAGAAAACTAATATGCCTGATTTTGGGAGATCCCTGCTATCTTGAAACATTTTTTGTCATTGACAAGGAGACGTTTTCACTGCTACTGCACACTTCAGATTGGAAAAAGCTTAAATATAGATGGATACTCCTCAGTTGAAAAACACACAAGCAGTGAATCAAATTAAATGAGTTATTCCAAAATAGGTAGTCACGACTCACTTGTAGTGAAGTGGCAAATCGTCATCGGTAATGAGACCCTGAAAAAAGACGGAAAACGAACGGTCTACATCGGCGAAACGAAAAACTTACCAGCTTGAGGTCACCATAAAGGTCACGGTTCAGCATTTTTGGATTCATGCTAAGTATCAGGCGGCCGGTTGGATGAACGTCGAGGATGAACACTGAAATAAAGAATATAAATCGTAACAGAGCTCGTATGGCAAGGTTACGGCCAGTCAGTGCGTTCATTTCAAACCTAAGGCAGCACGCATTATGAAATTAAATAAATTTCACATGCCAGAAATAGTTCAAAATGAAGATTCAGTTGTAACACGGATATTACCAGATCCAGATTTTTCCGGTCATAAGCATCAGGTGGTTAGCTAATTCGCGCTTTAGAATGTTGCGTAGGTCCACACATGCGCCTTCAACAACACAAGTTAATACATTTTTTCCGTCTGATGTATTGAGCCCAAGTTGTTGAAGTGCACCAGAGCCCGAGGATGACCTAAAAAATTTTCAGAGACGGCGGTGGGGATCAATACCAAAATTAGCAATACTCCCATGGTTTAACAGCAATTTTCGCTTCCAAAAGGGAACACTCTTTTGGACGTGAGACAGTTCCAAGCATAGTATTCCTCGGCAGTAAAAACGGTCAGCCATTCCACACACACTTAAGAGATGCTCTGATACAGAAAGCCCAGAAAATGCTGTGGATCTCTTGAGATTTTTACATACTCACTTCACAAACAAAACGAGGATATAGAAACTACTTCGAATGGATACCGACCATCAAGTATGGTTCACCTCTTCCTCTTTTTCGTGAGTAATAATCGAGAAGGTGAAGTCGAGGGATAGCAGCAACCCGAGTCGTGATATCCATGAGAACATCTCGAAACTCGGGACGTACGATAAGAAATGGCTAGCACAAAATATGGGGACGACTGCGCCGTCTAGCTGTTCCGAAAAATTATGCAGGACAACTTGGGAAGCCAGGTTGGTCTGTAGGAAATGCGATTCGTACAGTCACATCGACGGTAGGAAGTTTCCACTAGTAAATCCCCTGCTATGGGCGGTCACCCTGACTGTGGGTCACCTATTCACTCCGATGACATCATGTCAAATTATACCTCTGAGACACCTAAGGGTGGCCGAGGTACGTGCCCTCTGTATCAACTTCCTTCGTTTGTGGAAGGGAAGAAAGATCATTTTCATTAAAATCCCTGTAATCAATTTTGCTCTCTTGTTAGAAAACATGTCCTATATGCGACGAAGACGCACACAAAATTGTTTTCCCACCATCGTGAATCCCGTGACTTAATCACACGAGCAATGCGACCGGTTTTCAGTGGGGTTCGAAAAACTTCGAGCAAACAACAGAAACGCAGTCCATAACGGCTCAGCCATTAGGTCCACAAGCCAAGTGAACACCTAAGGCACGGAGCATCATCGACGGAGACCACCGGTGGTTGGACAAAAACTGGGTGATCCAGCAACAACGTGGTCACGAATCACAGAAGCCTTAAGTACTAGGTGAGCTGGTAGGTATGTGTTGCCAGTCATGTCGGGAATTTCGTGATAACCTGAATTGTTTGCCATAAGCGCTGCTCGGCATAGCAGCGTATCGCAGTTAGTGATGTCAAGATTAACGTTATCGCTAGCACGCTTGATTTGATAGAAGTCAGGCACTTTTGCTCCTCTTCCGCATAGTATTCATCGTTACCGCTGTAATGACCGGCGACCCGAACCACAGTACCACAAGGTCAAGCTCAGTGCCGTTCATACATGTAAGGATGTGCGAAATCCACGTTTGGGATCGGAATCTACTGAAGAACTGCGGAGAGTAGCTCAGACTTGCAAGATGTCGATGGGCCTGCACTTGTACTTCAAGTTACGCTCGCGCGGCCAAGACTATTGCTATTTTCGGATGCTACGAAAGACGCGAATGAAGTCAGAATAAAGACAAAAACTAAACTGCTTACCAGTCAT
Source organism: Paragonimus westermani (assembly GCA_008508345.1). Classification (NCBI taxonomy): domain Eukaryota; kingdom Metazoa; phylum Platyhelminthes; class Trematoda; order Plagiorchiida; family Troglotrematidae; genus Paragonimus; species Paragonimus westermani. The sequence continues at coordinate 29,459 of QNGE01003047.1, read as the reverse complement.
GATGCTGTTCATGACGCTGTTTCGTGACGAGAACCGAACAGAACATTAACAAGGCATATGAAAACCAAACCGCCCCCATTTGAAATGTCAAAACGTTACTTTGTGGTCAGAGATGGTTACGAACAATGAGCTACCCTGCAAATGAGCCCGTCAACTTCCGTGACCACACGTGCGTAAGATTACAAGGAGCAAGATCAGATGTTGTACAGGCAGTTAAGAAATAAGCAAACGAAACTCAGGTAATTGGTAAAAATGATGAAAGGACGCCATCAAGTAAGTCTTCCGTGTCATAATCACGATCTTAAGAGGATGCAGTCATTAACTGGGTAGTCTGAAGAAGTGAGTTGTGAATTGGGGCCTGATAACTCTGCTGTTGTTAGCCCAAAGGAATCAGCATCATGAAGCGTTGTAACGCGACTGTGTAGTGCTGAGATAAGTATGGCCACAAATGCACCGAGTCACAAGCAAGAAAAATCACCGAAGCCCCTAAGACACCATAAAAAGACAGTGGGTGTGCTGGGCAACCCAAAGTCAGTTAACCACACTTCTCAGTCGTAGCAACCAACTTCTGGCCGTTCGACAAACCACGCATGCTCCCTTCGGGAACCTGGACCATGACAGTTTGAGGTCTGTCTTATAATCTTTATGTGGGGTGAAGTTCACAAACTTACGTCATATTTGAAGCTCACTCATAGCACAGTGCCATCTATTCCCCCTGGCCTCACATTTCTTATAACCGTTTATCATACCATTAGTCGTTTTCTTTCTTATCAGACGAGGGCTTTCCCTTATTTCAACTTTATAGCTGGCAAATCAGTTGTAGATGGCTGCTTACATGCCTCTTGGCTTTAACCTTCCGGATGTAAACTGGATACAGTGTGCAGATAGAAACCTGAGTAGTGATGCTGCAATGCAAATTATCCGTCGTGGGGTACAAACGCAGAAATCGTTTCGTTTTGACTGAGACTAATACGGATAGGAAATGTGCGGATTATACAACGTGCAAACTCTTCTAGTGTTACGAGAAGGGGTAACCTCTAACCTAATGGGAGAACATTCACATGACCGTGAGAGGGTTAAATTGTTATAGCATTAGACACTTAACGGATTTCTCGCCTATTTTACTTTTCTGTCTTCTCTGTGCCCTCGGGTGATAAATGTTTTCTAAAGTCAAGAAAAATGGTGAACATTGTCGCTCAATGTCCACACCCTCCGATAAGCCGGTCAGCATGCTTCTCTGGCAAATACTCTCCTAAGTCTGCAGCTTGATGTATGTCGTGTCGGAGACGCGAGTCTACGATTTTAACACTGTTATTCACTTGAGCTCACTTCTTGATAACTGTCGATCCAACTGTTTCCTCTTTAAGATCTCTGGTGATGCCGAAGCTAAATCTCGTGGTCACGCTGGAGCGGGAACCGCACTGAGTTCCACAGCAATGTTTGCTCGACTGGGCTCAAAGAACAGTCGCTCAATTGCTGTCAGACTCATTACATCGGTTGAAACCAGTCAGTATGAATCAGAAAAACGCTGTATAATCACTGTATCGGCATAGGCTCTAACGGACAGTTGTTCTGATGCTGTCAGAGATGTGTTGACCCTCTGAATCAGGTTAAACACTGACATCATACTGGCCGGCGGCTTTAATGTTCGGCATGGTCGTCTTTCTACAGAGAAGCATCAGGAAAATATGTCTGTTACCAGGCCACAACGCACCGATAACGTCGGAAGATTGTTGCAGCTGTGTATCTTACCGTATCCACATCTCGAACACCGCATTTCGACAAAGGAAGAGGCATTGTGCTGCATGGAGACTTCCCTGTGATTCTCAGCCCTGGACACAACTTGATCACAGAGCAGTTACAAGTGTCACCACTATGGTAGGCTGATGTGCATTTTGGAGTAAACGCTCGGATTCGGATGTGCTTTGTCAATTACCCAAAGGTCATGCACTCGTAAATGCTAGGTACTCAACTGGGATTCGAGTGATGAGAGGAGTGTGAAGAACGCCTACTAGGAGGTATTGAGGAACAAAGTTGGAGTCAGGTGAAAAACTCAACGAAAAATGAGAACAAATCACGGCAGCTTTTACAACTTGCTGATAGGTGTGTTCTGAAGAAACTGTGCAGCCGCAACAGAACTGGATTTCTGTCCCATTGAAAAACCTCACGAACGAGCGCCATTCGGTTCGATTTGATCCTAAATGTGACGACGGCCGTCGAGAATCTAAACGCAAGCTGACCAAAGTGAGACCATATGCAAAAAAAACACTTAGCACCAGGCAACCGCGTTGAGTTGACAAGTGGGCTGAACATTTCGAGCAGCAGTAAGCCTCAAGCTGATGATGTAGACGACGGGATCCGAATGGTTAGTTATTGCGTTCTACACGGCTCTCCGTCGGAAGCAGAAGTGGCTCTGAAGCTCAAGTTACTGAAGTGTAACAAGGCTGCTAGACCTGATCTCTCCTTTTCTCAAGGATGGTAGGATGGTGGTGGTTGATGTCAGAACTGATAAAACTCCCCCAGACAGTTTCCGGAATTGAACAGCTACCTAGTGATTGATGCACAACGGTGAATCCGGTTTTCAAAAAGGGTAGTCCACCGACTATGTGACAACCGCAGATGCATGAGTCTAGTATATGTTGCGTCCAAGTTACCCTGTGACCTTATATGACGTCCGCTTACTAAGTCTAAATGAGGTCAGACAAATGAAGAACAAGCAGGATTTCGTTTCGATCGAGAATGCGTTGACCATATTTTTGCCCAGAGACAGATGTTGGAGCATCGGCACTCAGAGGACGCTGACAGTCGTCGTAATTTTAGCCCTGAAGCGTGCGTTAGATTCGCTCCTCTGGAACCACTTCCTTCGACAGGGGTCTCCAGGAAAATACGTTAATTTGTTGACATCACTGTAAGCACTCTGTCAGCAAAAGTAAGAGTTTACAGAGGACTGGCTTGGGAGTTCAACAGTTCCACTGGCGAACACCAACAGCGTTCGATTTTCCCTTGACTCATTAATTTCGTCGTGGGTGAAATTTTTGAAGATGTGACATGCAGAGATACAGGCTAAAATCTCTGCCGTTGTCACAAAGATACACTGACACCTTTTTGGAAGATAGGAATGACCATGAGGCATCTCTTCAGCTTTCTCTATTTAACGAAGGAGTGTAGTCAGCTCATACAAGTCTTACACCACTGTCTTTAAAAAGTGCTGGAGAAAGAAGGCACGGACATAGAGCTTTATCACGTTTCAACAATTTAGGCTCCAAAGCCACTTCAGTTCCCGAGGATCGTTCCGAACGTCATAAATAATCACACAATCTCCATTACCGCAGCTGAATGGACTGGCTCAGACAAATTGAAATGCTCCATAAAGTGATCAACGCATCTCCGTAACAAGCTGCAAACACGTTAGCCATCTCTTTCCCATATTGCCCCACTAACCTTCACCGGCGCCTAGGTGAACCACGAATCACAGAAAAGAGGGCCCGGCTATTCCCTAGTGAAAATGTCCTCCATCTCTCTGGCTTACTCAGGGAAGTAAGCCTCACAGCTTCTAAACAGACATCTTCGAAGTTAACGTTTCAGTTCATGGCGATTTTTGTTGCACTCGGAGTCAAGGGATTAATCGACGTGTGGCCGTAAGTTCTGCTAAATCGGCGGAAAGCCAGATTGGTTTATGGGAGCCGCTTCTTGACCACAGAATTATCCACAATAAGCTCGTGCAGAAATTTGTTTGCCCAATGATCGTTTGGATCATTCTAGTGTTTTGACGCGGGCAGTATAACTACTAGCGTTGTTTGATAGACGTTATGAATATCCTCGTCGCTCAGTTTCCAACCGAGTACTTTGCGGTAACTAGCAGATTTTCTCTGAGCGATTGCAGGCAACAAAACACTAACTTCAACCGCCCATCTTGTATTGCTGCGGGCGATTATGAACAGAGCAGCGAACGTTTGTCTGAAAAATGAAAGCTGTTGTTGAAGCACAGGTTTAAAAAAAACAAGACAATTCTCAGTAACGAATTCCCATAAACATTCAAGGATGATCCAGCGTTATCAGCAAAAAATGATTTTTAGAGGAGCGTCATATGGCCGTCTCATATGTGATCACTCGTTTTTGATGACTTGTTCTTGCAAATACAATGGAGGAGCGAGGCACGCAGGAAAAAGATTAGGGTGTCAAGCACTGCACTCTGATTAAGTTTGGACAAAATTCCAATGTGTAGTATGTGACCCACGAAAAGTATTAACCTAATAGTCACCATTTGCCATCTAACAAGACATTCCAACCGTAATCCGAGAAAAATCGACTGACTAGCATCAAAGTTTGATACATGTGTTTTGTTCAAGGTGTAACAAACTTCAATCAGGCCGAAAAAACATCAACCAGTTGAGCTAACTAATCTCATTCTTTAATTGCTCCCGTAACAGTTACGTGCTCCGCATAAAGGCCACGGTGGCATGGGGGCCAGAGACAATGCCAGGAGGCTCATACCTACACGGGAGGACGCTTAGAGTTCTCGTCCAACATCTGCACTGAGACGGCAAGTATGTGCCGGCTGACTAGGACAAACGTCCGTTCCTGTAATAAAAAGCCAACTAAAGTCTAACATCTAACCCAAAGGGTCAAAAGACTGCAATGTTGTACTAAACGGAACTGCGCACTGAATATGTGATCCTTGTACATGTCGAAGGGTTAACACACTTGATCCACACCCAAGAATATAAATTCCAAATGTTACCATACAACGCATCCCGCTACAAGTGAAAATAAGACTAAGATTGGCTGAATACAGTTGGGCTACCAAATCTACACAAGAAATCGTTACCACTTGAAACGCGCTGATGTTCATACTTCAGGAAACTTCCCAACAGACTGGGCGCAATCGTAATATCGTGAAAATTCACGGTCACATCATCAATATCATAAACAGCGACACATCAGTGGTTCAAACTGATGCTTAACTACCACACAATCATGAAGAAAAAAGCAAACACTGTAGGGAAAGAGAACGAAAAAAGAGGGAGACGGGAAGGGACCTAACCACTAAAAATACCCACGACTGTATACAAACATTCAACGTCAAGGTGCTTACCCCTTGCACACAAACAACCGAGCTGCAAGTGAGAATAAGGCGTCATCAGCAAGACAGCTTCCTTACGGCTTTCACTGCCCCGCGTCATGAAATGCACTCACTTATTTCACAGAAAACACGGCCGAACAACAACATTCATGCCACTGAGCTCGATTAGCCGCCATCTTACCTAAAGTCCCCAACCACCGACTCTGGAAGTCACGAGTGCCCCAACCCGGGGGACCAACCCGATCTACAGTGACCAACCTGTTCGTGAACATTCTCATTTCTCTACGCCAGATAATTTGTCCACCTCGCACCTTGCACCGATAGGCCGCAGTGTCGCCGAAGAGTGCTCGGTGTGACAAACAACTAGCAGGCACCCTTAACATATGGCCTAAACATCTGATCCTGTGCGAATATAAGCGTTGCACAAAAGAATTCATTCAACAATCAGTAGCAAACACTCGCTCCCTAACCTCCTCGTCAATTACTCGTCGGTGCCTTCCGATACAAGAGATTGAACGCAGGCATCGGTGATCAAATACTTGAAGGTGGTTTACGTCTCCTACTCTGAGCGATCAGGTTACGCTGCCGTAAGGTATTATAGCCCCTCCTATCGCCTTATATACGCAACCCTTAAGCTTCAGAGAAAGACCTCTTTGTCGCCATAGGTACCACAGATTAGCTAACACCGCTCCAGCCTTAGCGATACGCACTTCCATTTCATTTTCTACATCTTTGCCGTCGCCGCTGATGCAGCTTCCGAGGTAAAAAAAAAAATGGTCAATAACCTCAACGGCTTCGTTATCTAACATCAAATCTACGTAATCACAACAATCTTCCAGAATCACCTTGCATTTCGAGGCTGCAAAGCGCATTTCAAAATATTCAGCAAAACGCGAAATGGCGTCCACCATCGTTTGTGCTGCTTGAAAGTCGGCAAACATCAAAACCTCGTCGTCAGTATAATCAACATCAGTCAGCCTACCATCAAGTAACAGGTACACGCCAACATCTTGAGTACCTTAGACAGTAATCCATCATTTCATCCATCACAAAATTGAACAAAAATGGTGAAAGTGAACAGCCTTGACGTACACCTCTCCTGCTATTTAAACTGTCACACAGTCCACCGTAGACCTTAATCTCACCTGAAGTATGCCAATAAAGCGCCGACAGTATGTTCACACACTTGGTCGACACACCACTGCGTCCAAGCGACTATAAAAGTGTAGATCGATCCACCAAATCGAACGCAACCTCATAGTTCAGAAATACGGCAACTGCTGGCCAGCGGTACACGACGCTGTTCCAGATGAAGAGTAAAAATGTGATCTATGCATTCCCGCCCAGGGCGAAACTCTGCTCGTTCCTCCTTGATGTTTGCCTCTTGGGATGCAGTAAGTCGACGAAGTACAATGGATACCAGAATCCTAGCAAAGACTGGCATCAAGCTAATTCCCCCATGGTTTTCGCAAGGGCTCCTGATACCTTCCTTGAATATAGGAACTACTACCGAGTGATAACAGCACGATGAGGTTGTCTCAATCGTCGCACAAGATGAAACAACTGAGTCAATATCTCTCTTAACACCTCCCCCAACTTCTTTGGAAAGTGCCGGCACGAGATCACCTGGGTCAGCAGCCCTATTAAGTTTGAGAGTAGAAATGTAATTGCGGACCTCAGTCTTAGTTGGTGATTCCAAATCTATCGACCAGGGTGGCAGCAACACAGTAAAAACAGGCCAGCGAAAGCCGGGCGTTTGTCTTATCGGACATCATATACTGAGACTAACAACAATCGGTAGAATTGCGTGGTGGTCAAAGAAAAACGTGGTCATGAAATATGATGACCCTGACTATTCCAGCGAGCATAGTGGGTAGGTGTCACCTGCCAGGTCGGGGTTCTTGAGATCATTCCAATCGCTGGTGAGGAACGCCATCCGAGATAGCGGTGTACCGAAGTCAATGACGTACATGCATCCATACCACTTCTAGTTCTTCCGCCAAGTTTTTTTCATTACTGCTATTGTCCTAACTTTCAGCAACATTCCCTTTGGGATATTCCACGTCACTGTTGATGTGAGCGGCCCGAGTCACAGTACTTTCTGGTCAGTCTCATGGCTGTCATAATGATGTTCTGAGGGCCGGACGTATTTATTTTGGACCAACAGTACTCGGTTTCTCGTTAGCTTATGGGCGTCCACACCCACCTTAGCCACACCACAGTAAGTCTATCACGTTACCAAATGGTAAGAGAGAATGAATGAAATATCAGCTCTTGTGTTCAAATAACTGTTTGAAAACCCGGCTGTTAAAAACGTATGCTGAGTTTAACTGAACTCACCACGAACTTTGTCGTTGATCTGAAACGCATCCAACGCATTACCATGAGCATTGAACCTTGGTAACTGTCGAAGAGGGCAAAAACCCTGAAGAGAAAAAAGCAAACATGCGCTAAATCCTCCAAGCTTTGAAAACAAGAGGGTATAGACGTAATACTTACGGTTAGTTTCAATCCATCAAAGTCGCGACGTGGTCCTTGATCGTAGGCAAGAATGGTGACCACTAGGCCGGAGTCTTGAATTACGCTGACCACACCGACTAGGATATCATCTCGACGAGCGGACTAAAAGCGGATGTTCGAATAAACGAGAATTTTGGCATTAAAGACTATCAGACATACATGCTCTAAAACTCAGCAAAACAGGCGATTTAACGATAACATCGCTTACCGCAAAAAAATGTTCACGTCTAATTTCATCGGGAACATCCATAAACGTTTCAATCGGTGGCGTCACGGCGCAAAAGGCGGCCGACTGTTCATCAGGCCAAATGGGGACATTTGCTGGAGGTGCCAAAGACGCTGGACCATTGCTTGGAGGCAAATTCATGAGTCGCTCCAAATCGTTACCTTCGGCCGGTGGAGGCCGATGCATGCGACTGATTATTTCGGCCCGAGAAGACAACAGATGCTCCAACTTTGCACCAAAAGTCGCCCTGACATAGAAACAGACTTGATGATAAACGGACCACAATTCTCCACCGTTCAGGTTCAAGCAAACTGGCATTCAGACCAAAAAACAGTCTCTAATGGAATGCTCCGAGCGGAGCCGCTGCGTTGGTCCTATTCAGCTGGTATAGCGTCAAAAACCGGACACGTGCGGCATAGTTTAGTGTACATATAATGTGCTGTAACTTCCAATATACAAGTATTCCAAGCTAAATATACACCATGAACACCGATGATTTAGATTGTGATGTACCACAGAGCTTCAAACAACTTTATTGGTCTAACGGTGATGCGCAATAGTATAGCAGCTTTGTGGAGCAACCATATCAAGTCAAACAGAATGGATGAGAAACAACGGAACGAATGGAAGAGTGAGTTACAGGCCCTCTTCAAGCCACCTGGATGCCCCCTGAGAATAAGGTCTGAAAACTAACCAGTCCCCGATATAAATTCGGCTGTCACGACCGCTATTGCCAAGGTTGGGACAGCATGACAAAACCCAGTCCACACTGAGTCCTGCAGGTCACAAGACAGCGGGCGCATCGTGAAGAAACTGAGGTCCTGATCGATTTCAGCAAAGCAGATAGACACAATACGCACAGTAAACACGGGTCAGGTATGTAGTTTACTTAGAAGAGCAGGCGCTCGTCGCCGCCAGTAACAGTTTATCGAACAACGCTCTGCTCTGGAATCACCGTTGCTGAGATCCACGCACGTGAAGGCAACCCTGATGCACTTTTGGGCTGCCAACACCCACCGTTATTCAACCTCGAAACACAAAAGTCGTGCTGTATGGTGGCCGTGGACAATCAGTGACCGGAGAAATCTCCTATTCACATATTTCCAATGAGCTGGAACGACTGTACCACAACAAAAGTGCAATATTCATGCACAGTTAACATTTCTGTTTACAAAACATCGTAAATTATTACGGTGACACACACGAGGCCGTCAGCAATACAATGGATAAGAAACCGCCAGCCAAACTGGGCAAGAGATGGCTTGGTGATCCACACTGGATATTGCCAGGACTTCTCAAGTGTGTCACCTGGGTTTACGATCAAGCATTATAGAACAGTAAAGCAATGTTTGATTAAGGACCGCAAACATTAAAGTACAAAAGCAAGAATTGATAAAATACCAAAGGGCCGCCTTGTCATCGAACGTGAACTTCGAGTAAGCAACAAGCAAACGAGTTGCCTGTAGAGCGTGAAAGTAAAAAAAAGATCAAGCAACCCAGACGTGAAAGACAAGCAACGAGAACAATCCGCAGAATATGAACAAGCCGGATGAGTTTAATAACCTTGGTCACATATAATAGTCGGAGGAGTGAAATTCGGATAACTCCAAAACATGACAAAAACTGACATCACAGGGGTGAGAAGTTCTAAATAACTACATGCGACGAACGTACATGGCTGCAACCGACAAAACCAAAAGTTGCGGGGTCTGATAGTTAAAACAAATCTCCCACCATTAATCGGTCCAGCTGGGATCACAGGACCTGTGGCTGATAGCCATCTAATGTCCATTTTTTGCAACATCGGGATCCGTGGGTCCTATCGCACTGCGACGAATTTGGAAGAAAAACTTACCTCCAATATTGCTTCGACACGGTTTATCATTAGATCGGCAGTGCCAGCAATCTCTTCGGTGCCAGGAGTTTCAGTGATGAAGGGAAGTGCTACTGGAATCACCTTCAACGATCATGGCATACCCAGATTAGTAAGCAGGCGTAGCCAGCCCAACGGACTAATACCCAGCCAGTATTCACTGTGAGAGACCGATCGACAATGAAAACAAAGACTCACCGCGTTGACCTCCGTGTACTGATGTCAACTCTGGAACACAAAGGGTACAGTCAAACATATCACGCTAGATGGACGCGGATCAAGATGCGCAATCAGCCCCGGGACGGATACCACAAAACGAGTGGCAGGACTAAAACAAAAGAAGGTGATACCCGAAATCACCGAAAATTCAAAATTGAATATGACTAGCAAAAATATTATTTGCTGTAGTCGCTGCATAGGGTCATAGTTACTGTTGATGCAGCCATGGGGTCTTTCAGGCTCCTGGATTACAGGAAAGAATCCCTCTTGTTACAATAGCAGAAGGACGGCCAAGGAAGGACAAGACTAATCTTAAAAGGTCAAGTGTGGTAACCTAGCTGTCTGTTGACCATAAACCTTATCTTTATCTATTCCCTTCGCGTTAGTCATTCTTGCATTCTCCTCGGTAGAGATTGCGCGCCTCTCTTGCGAAGACTGAATAACCATCTCAGTCACGCGTGCGAAAAACCACTTCTCCCACGAACGTCAATCATGATGCATTGCCACATGTTGGTATTGTTCACCAGTGGAAACTTTTTCTTCCGTGGTGGTTTCAATTTGGGTTTGATTTTTCCCCCATTGCGGGAGTGTTGCATTTGGTCGTACCCACATGCACCATTAATTTCGGGACTTGTATACCTGATGGACCCAATATCAAGGTTTTTTGTTATTCAATAATTTCTACCTCAGCATCTTGCTGATGATAAACTCGCCTTCAAGGCCGTCTTCATTTTTGGATCCAAATCGGGTGCTCAACTTGCTCAGAATTTGCAGATATTTCATCACAGGCGTGATTATTTTAGCTCTAGCCTCTCGACGGACGTTGCGAGTGGATTAGGGCTAGCTCGGAGCATCACTAGACGTCCGGTTTTAACACAGTGCGCGGTGCACTGAGTTTGTTTCCCAGGTTCGAATTCGAAAGACACGAGATGCAAAATAGCTGTTGTGCAAACAGAGCACTTATGTTCGAAAAAACGTAAAAGAGGTCTCTCAGAACGTCACAAATGGCACTGGCACGCAGAGTAGCTAAGGCGGCTAGAGACCGGCTGCTGACGAGCGAGTAAGGCGAAAATATGTGTCATTCGGGTTCGTCACAGACAGTCACATGGCATGCCGAAAATCATTTGGACAGCGTAAATCATGTAAACTCTCTTAATAGTCTTAGTGCAATGTGCAAATAAGAGTTTCAACACTTTCGTATTTTTTGTTTCTATTCTTGGAACCATTTTCCAAACCGCAGGTAGTCCAGCGAATTCCACACATCGCAACAAAGTTCCCCTCAGATGGGTGCTGTGGGAACAATCATTTGCTCCTGATGGGGACAGCTGAGGTCACCCTCCTTGGTCTGACCCAGTTCAAGGCATACCAACTGGCATCCAATCAGCCTGCGCCGACGGTGGCGAAAAACCATTGCCCACAATTCCTTTCCTAAAGGTGCCTGGACAATCGACAGAGAAAAATTAAATGTTCGAGACGGAGCGTGCGTGGAAAACTCGAGGAAGGCATCAAACGTGAAATCGAGGACGATCGTGATCAATGGTGCCACGTACGTCTCGCTGGTGACTGCCAAGCGGCCAAGAACCGACCGCCGAATGAAGTACTGATGACTGTGCGCAGCAGAGATTTACTCGAAAGTGTTGTGTCTATATTATATCAAGTGAAATAAAAATGTAAAATGAGGTCCAAATTAGCGGCTATCCGATATTAGCTGAACGGGTTATGAAGCAGTGAAAATACCACATGAATATCGGGTAAAGATGTCGGGAATTAGGCCACCAGTGATGGGTGGTTGCTGATGTATCTCCTTGCGTGAGTGATTGTTGATTGTTATGTGTTAATAGAATGTTGGTGGCCACGCTCCCTGCTCTATTTATTCCCTTCTCATCGAGTCGTCTGCTTACGTTGGAATTCTTTATACCGATTGCGAGCCTTTCTTGCAATCTGACACTGCCGCTCAAGTTACGCGCGTGACAAATCGTTTCTCCTACGAATGCGGATCTTGATGTGCTATTAAATCTTGATACTGTGTACTTGTAAAACTTGTTTCCGCGTAGTTTTTTCTTCCTTACTTTCCTTTGCCGGACCTTCGTTTATATGTACCCTAGATTTATTTTCGCCTGACCGCTTCCCCATTACGTGACTGTTGCATTCGGCCATATTTACGTGAACCGTTAATCTCGGGACTTGTATACTTTGTGGATTCAATACCGAGGTTCGTTGTTGTCTTCCACCATTTGGTTTATCATATTGTTTTTCAACATTAGCACCTTATTAATGAGAGACTCGCCAATACGACCGTCTTCCCTTTTGGATCCGAAATGGTTGCTCGACGGGCTCAGAATTTGTAGACGCTCGTTACATACAGACGCGACCATCGTGGATCTAGCATATAGATAGACGTTGCGAGAAGACTAAGCGTTGTTCGAACAACCACCGGTCGTCCGGAAATAACATTGGGTCTCGTGGATAAGTAGTTGACTGCGTGGTATTTACAAAGCTGAGGAGGACATAGCAGACAGGATTTCAAGTTTCCAGTGTTGTTCGAATATCGTTTATTTTGAAACCCGTCACTTAAGTAATCTTTTTTCGTTCTGGGTGTCGGAGTTCCTGGATGTGGCGTGTTTCTCTCGGGCATACTACAGCAGGCTCACAGGCAGTCGTGCGTAAATAATGATCAGACGGGAGATTACGTGTGTAACCGAGATCCTCAGATAAGCCATACGAAATGATTTCGTTTTAAGGTTTTCCGGATTCTTCTGAAGAACGTTGCGATGGGCGGTCAACGTGAAATCACGGTAATACAGCGATACCGAGTTGTGTATAACCCTTCCATCCTATGGTGCACTGTATCACTGTATCACTTGCTTACATGTTATCTATGGGAAATGTGCGTTCACCGTGAAGTGCTCCCGTGCGGAGCTATATACATTGGACATCAAGGGTACTTCCACAACCACAAGTGCACCCACACTTATTTCATTGTAAAAAAGCGGAGATGCGTAGTTATGATGATTACTTATTTTGCATTTTTTCATTTTACCAAGGTCATTCAGTTGCGACAAGTGCCCCGTTAGCCCACCCCGAAGAGGTTTGCTACCGTTGCACCGGTTTGAGGAGGGGTTGGATTTTACAGCAGCCCCGACCGCCCCGCAACGTCCCAACGGAACCGATGGGTGTGGCGGAACGAGATGAGTGAGGAAAACGGAATGAACACATGATATAGGTTAAAATGCATGGCATGCGAGGGTTAGTGCGAGCAAGCGATGCATATACTGATGACACGGCCAGCGTTCAAATGAATGCAAGCTGTGCAAATGGTGAATTTGAAAAAGTGTAACTCATTAGCAGAGGCGATATTTGAAAGTGTCAACAACATTGGGGTGTCCGACACACTGCTGGTGCCACCAATGGCAACAGCTGTCACATTGGATCTGGTCGGTCAAGTCTTAACTCTCTAATTCCCCTCAGCCACATCCCGAACAGTGTTGGTCATCCATGAGAGAGGATGCTTTCAATGTACGTCCCCATTCCTCTTTTTTGTCATATACTTGGACGATGAGTTGCTGCGGACTTGGCGTAACTGGTCGCTTCTAGGGAACTCCGTGTCGTCCAACCTTCCCGGCTGGTTTTCAAAACCTACTATAGAAGACGTTTTTTGAACACATTGCTTCCAGTGTCTCCATTGAGAAATGGACGTGAATGACCGGCATACATCCGGCCGAGAGGATCAGTGCCTTTTAACCGCGGGGTCAACGTAACACCCGACCCTACGAACACTTTTTCACCTGACGTAGCTATATCCAAAACTGTTCTAGCACTCTCATCGTGCATTCATATTTCTAACTGGGCATGCTACTGACTACCACACAAATGTTCGAAGTAAGGTGTTCTAGTCTCTATAAGTTTGCTTGTCTTACTTTTCACCTTCCCCTTAATAAAACATCCCGGGCGTGCACCGTCCACTGCGCAGCTTTGTGGGTAGTCTTGAAATAACCACCTACTGTTTCGCAACATATTGTTTGCCTCGATTAGTTCATTATTGCAACACCAAAAAGGTGTCTGTATGGCAGTCAGCGCTGACCACTTATTTATCAATAAACATTACTTTGCCCCGTTGCGTGTTTGACACACGGACAGCCTTCTTCCAGTTGTTCTCAGCTATCCCTGGCATATACGGAATGAGTTGTTCGAATTCACTCACGCCGCCATTTTTACACGCAGAACGTCCACTCTTCACTAACAGCATCGTAACAGTCCGTCGGAATTTCAATTTCAAGTACTCATTTGGATTCAGTATCTCCAACAACGTGAACCGAGGTTACGGATTATTCTTGATATAGCCGTTAACCACCTCTACCCTATTACTCATCCCATCCCCGTATTAACAATCCCAAGTCTTGCATACGCGGCCCAGTGCATTTCCAGGCGAGTTTGCACATGCTCACAATGCTGCCCGTTGCGGTTGCAAATGTTGCTAACTATCCCACGGAACTCCCCCTCTGACTTGGGGTACAAAAGGTCACTCATCTGTTCTGCGAGAAAGTTTTGCTCCTCTGAAGATATCCCCTCCAACCGCTTACATCTGTCAAGCATATTCTTTCATGTAAAATGAACACAACAGAAACCCAGCATTAGAAAATATTATTCCGAATATTCAAGCTGAGCCGGGTGCCTGTCCAACACGATCGTCTCAACATCCCCTGTCGGCCGCTAAATCTGTCCAACACGACCTCGTGACATAACAAACTCTCATTGGGAAAAAAACTATTTGAAAAAACGCTTTTATTTTCATCTTTGAAACAACGTACCATATATGATAAGCTCCGTTGTTGCACTCAGCTGTGGAATCCGTCATAATAACACTCCCCTGCCTTACGTACAGTTTCTGAAGCCTTTCAGTTTCAAACGACAAAACCAACGGTCTGCTCTTATCGTCCGTTTCAATCGCATAGATCCTGTGGGTTCTAGTATCTTCAGATCGCATTCCGGATGCCCACGTAATCTCTTTCTCTATCTAAACGATCTTACATCACTACGAATAATCACCATACCATATTCACGCCTAACTTAATCAATGACTTCGTTGGTTCTGTGGAAACTATCCAACAGCCTACAAACAGCTTCCTCCGGCGAAATTTCTGACATACGGGTGGCTGAATATACTCGCGGATCGACCGACGTTGTCCGGTGGCTGTGAACCAAGTAACTGTGCAGTATACGCGAACCTGCGCCCTGGTGCAACACGGGGATAACCAGGGGACACTGGAAATCTTGAAACCTGTGACACTATATCACCGTGCGGAAAGCAACGCACTAACCTGTAATTCACGCTTTCCGTTCGCCTCCTATTCCTAGTACAGCGCACACAAGGGAGGTAGCACTGCTTGTACACTGCACATTCCGGAATCATCTTCCCCGAATTCCGGTGGTAATGCACACGTGTTACGGGATACTTTACGACTTAGCTCAGTTCCGGCTCTAACTAAATCTTTCTCAACTTCTTATGGAATTCCGCGAACGCGTCACAGCAGAAACCATCCGGAAAGTACCTTCGGAACACTTAGCTGAGGTCCAGCAAATTCGGCATCCCGCGCGAAAACCGGTTATCTGCCGATCTAAGAGCAACGCTCGAATTGATACCTCAAACCAGCCAATTGATAATCACCGCGTCAAAATCTGCCTATAAACACTCTGTAGCCGCCAACGCACTTTCCGCTATAAACGTGCTATCCTGTGAGAAAGTTTCTGTGTGATCAATAATTGACCGTCGCTTGTTGATAAATGATGCATAACACATGAATATGATGGGATATGCCTTGGTACATATTCTGTCGGCCCAATACAGGGGAATTCGATTTCGTCTTATATTCCGTTCTAGGTGATGGATTATTTACAGGGTCTCGAAGACATCTTCGAGAGTCGGGAATTCGTGAGCTTCACCGAGTTTATAACTTTTTTAGATAGACACACGAAGGATTACAGTGTTTTGTACGTACCTGATTCGAGCAAATTATTAGGCATTGGACGCTAGGAATGTGTTAGTGTGAGTGAGATTGCTGCTGAGTTTACGTGGCGTTCTGGTGTATGAAATACAAGCGACGTAAGGGCGAGACCCGTAGATTACGACGTGTCCAGCGAGTTCAATCCACATACTTCCCATTACACAGTCCCCGCGATGCCCACTGTTAACCACGCTTCAAAGTGGTTAGGAGAATAACTAGGTTGATTGTTAGCTCCTCCACAGTGAAGCACAACCACGACATAACTGCCTTCCTGTACGGTGCGCGATCAACTAATCGTCAGTCCACGGAAAGTGCAATGAACGACTCGAGGCGTCTTTTCGAGTACAACACACCAACTGTTAGGTTGAAGTAGTATGCTGAGGGTGTTACTGGCGAGTATATAACAAACATGGATATTGGCAACATCGGTCATCGGTTGAAACCAGCAATAAGTTAGTGGGTGAGCGTGCATTATTGTTGCAGAAAATCTGCCACAAATTCTGAATCAGATGGAGAAAAATGGCATACTGCTTGTCAGCAGAGACGACAATAATAAATACACGCACACGTGTTTCGGGTGAAGCAGCAAATGCAGGTATTCGGACGGCTTCCTGATGTGGTGAACTTCAACGCCATGCATGAGATTAACCGCCACAAGTAGGTCCTCTATCATCACACATTCGCCGCTGTGGCCTGAAGCTATATCACTTTCTGGTTACACATGTGATGACTCGTGGGCGACCCGTGATGTACACCTATGTTCGAAGTGAGGCTTACGCTTCCCTGCATCACTTATTCGAAACATATATGGCACAACGATTGTTGTAGATAACATGGCCGCCAAAATGCGAGCAGCACGAGTGGTCTTTGAGTGCGACGTAACTTTATGCTAATTCCATATTCGGGATGCTATGATAAAACACGTAAGGTGACGTAATTGATCTTATAATCAGTAGTTCAACGAACTCATTTAGAAGCCGATATTTGTTTCAACGCACGGCTACTTGCAACAACTCAGAAAATTAGCAAGCATCTTTGCCTATTCATTTTGGAGGTTCATCCGAGATGTCAAAATAATCAGGCGGACAGACCTGAGCTTCTTGAACCACCTTATGTGCAATTGGGTATATATAAAGCCAAAGTGGGCCATCCATGCACAGTCAACTGTTGTTCACTCTGGAGATCGAACAACCCTCCAGCTGGGGAATGCCGATGGGTAACCGAAGACGCGCACTCATCCCAGGGATCACTTAGCCACGGCCATTGGTAGAATTAGTTCTAGGCCGCTTCTCAATCCATCGATGGTTTTTTGCTGAATAGAAGCTTCTCAAAAGCAGTCTGTTCCTCAGAGAAGTCACTGTCGGCGGTACGAATGCATTTCAAATGGATTGCGAAATACTGTATCAGGGGTTGGCTAAGCTGCACGATGCAAACTCCAGGACAGACAGCCGCGTTTTCAAGGCTATCATAACTTTCACGCACCAGTCCATTGAGACAGATAAGGCGGCCCTACCACACACGACCGCAAACAGCTCGATACTGTTCCAATACTAGAAAATACATGGATATCAGGAAATTCATATGAGTA
The DNA here is from genome assembly GCA_008508345.1 of Paragonimus westermani. Taxonomy (NCBI): domain Eukaryota; kingdom Metazoa; phylum Platyhelminthes; class Trematoda; order Plagiorchiida; family Troglotrematidae; genus Paragonimus; species Paragonimus westermani. The sequence continues at coordinate 11,948 of QNGE01003047.1, read as the reverse complement.
GGTATATGATTTCAATATGAAATATCACGTACATTCGAAAAGGTGCGACCCGAGGGAGTTTTTGACCATCAGCGCTCAGTCACAAAAAGAAAATATCCAAATTCAAGATGGAGGTCGAGCGACCTTCATGCGGGCTTAATTGTGTCAGCATACACACTACTCACAAAAAGGAGAAAGTAGTTGGAGAGTGGGAAGGGAGTCTAAACCATTGTTGCACGAAGACTTCCCCCTTCTTCCGAACTGCGACACGAAACAACCAAGGTGGGGAGAAACGTTTGTATAGGAGTGCCCTGTAGACATTTTGGTGACCCCTTTAATACAAATGACTATCGGTACGATAAAATCCACCTATTATTCCAGGTGCAGTGCATGAATAACGGTAATATATCGCACTGCTTCTTCTGTACAGTTGCAATCCCCCTCGCCAGATACGTTATGAGTTCATTTACTGTGCAAGTTCAGCTGCATCCACCTCGAAAACTGTGCCGCATCCGACGATGATATATAAGAGATTGTGTGCAGCACAATCAATGATTGATGACCCGGATACCTCTGAAGACGATCTTTGCGTTTTCCCACGTGCAAGCAAGTCCGGGTGAACGTGTTGGCAAATGCCTACACGGACCTAACTATCAACGATAATTGACGCCCCATTTACTACGTTACCGCTTAACTGTCGACCAGCATACACAGCAAGAAGAGGACTTCTACTAAAACGGAACCAAAAGCATGGAGGTTGCGGAAATTCAGACGGAATATCCCAGGTAATGATGCACAGTTAATAAATGTATACCGGCACTTCAATATCATTTTCACGCCGTGGGGTTATGACCGTAAGGTGCATGTAGGCAGATCGTCGAGTGTATACGTCGGTCGGTCATTCCGAACGTCTTCATCCGGTAGCATGCCTCGTTTCCCGTTTAACCACTTTGCCTTTTGGAAAGCATATGAAGTTTCATCTCCTGGGAGTCCATATAACTTCAAAAACTGGCCGATTTCTTTGTTATCACAATGCCAAACCATAAACACGGCAAACGGATCATGCCAATTTCGGCCGCATTATGTTTGGAAATCTTCAGCTTCAGCTTTAACTACTTACCCACGGCGCCGCCAGATTTCAGTGGATTCCAGTTACACCTCGGAATGATCATAAACACTCAAACTTATCAACTGTCGACACCCGTTTTACTGGATATTGAATGCACAAGTTCAAGAAGAATGTTTTACAACTCACATTGTGCACGTTCACTAATCATTCAAAGCCAACTTCCTCTATCTACCAACTCGCAAAACTTCAGCTATTTCGTCATCCTACTTTGCTATTACATTAACGCGAATTTCCGGCATCCTTGATGAAAATCATCTAAAAACCATTCAAAAATATTTCATACTTTCTGAAATATTCCGTTCACCACCATTCAGACGATATTCCAAACTCACATAGTAAAGGTCTACCAACAACATCATTTACTTCCTGCTGATAATTTTCGGTGCGTATCACAACAAGATGGCAGCAAATGAATTCGCCACTGTAGGGATGGTTAGGCGCACTTTCCCCGCACAGAGAAGAAAGCGATTCAAATGCTTCACGGGTTATATGTAAGAGCGCTCCACGAGTAAGCTAATCAGGCCGTGTACGCCGGCCTGTGGAAAGATATCAACTTTTGAGCGTGTCCGGGGTGCGGTGACCAAACTAGTGACGGTCCTAAGAAGTGTCCTCAACCTTTGGAATAGCGAAGTCCTCGAGAAGACCTAATTGTTACATTTTTCCTACTTTTGAAAGGGTGGCAAGGAAACTTTGATCTCGTAGGTCCAAATGGGCTAAGGGCCATTAGCCCATTTTTTGTAATCCTGGTCACATTAAAAAGTCGTTCACAAGGAAGCCTCACACTTTGAGAGGCAATTCAGTGATTGATACACGGATTAGAAGCACACGTCCGAGACACTGGGACTCAGTCGGTTTTTCTTGCTCAATGTCAAGTTGGCGTCTGTTGAACTAAAAGGTGTAGTGGGTAAGTGGGCATGCGCTCGACCCTCGTCCACTAACAATTTAAGAAGTTTTTCCTAAAGAGCAGTCGAGACGCAGTCCCATCAGGCACCGAACTAAGGGAACACGCTATGGTTTTGAAACAAACCATATATTTTTAGCGATGTTAGGAAATGTGATGAGCATTTAGTTATACTCTAATCTGGGACCAGCGGTAGCGACCAAGGGAAGAAATAAAGGATGGGCGAGTTAGGCTGCAGCCCACTCGGCGGCAGTCAAAACGAGCCGGGCGGGAAGTGCATGGAAAATTCATGTGCGTTAGCACAACGCTCCAAAATGTCCAGGTCAAGCGATATAAATAATGAAAGAATACATAATTCGTTAGGTGAGAAGCAAAACATTTCCTGCGTGCAATTAGTTGCACGACTGACGAAAGTGGCACTGAGTTCATATCAGGCTTCCTATAACAGGCGTACACAGAATCAAGCATGCAGAACAGACAGGCAATGAAGCACGGTTGCAGCCGGGATCCTTGGAGAAGCCACAAGATCGCTGGTCACTTCAAAGGCAATAATTGAAAACAATGTGCACCACTACTCATGGGGATTACAAGAACAGTGGAAGATTACTTGTATAATGAATTTTTATGTAGGTTAGAATCAAACACTGCATTAAGGCGATCTCTAGAAACGCTGGTATAGCGTTCTTTATGATGGATTCAGCAGGAAGGCTGTTGTGAAGGTTAATTACCCTTTGAGAAAATACGCGCTGCTTAAGGGAGTTCAGAGGACAAAGTTCTAAAAGCCACCTAAGATGTCCTAGCCGGCCGTCGTCATTCACTACAGCGAAGAGTTGTACAACGGGACATACTCCAAAGAAGTTTGTGAGTATTAAATCACCTCAGTCGTCGAAATTCGAACGGATGTTGTTGTATATCTGCTCGGGCTTAAACAGCGGTAAGTCTTACAGACGAAAACATTGCTAGTGAGAAAATGTGACTCAGTAGAAGTATACACTGTACTGTCTCATTTACAAGCGGTAGCCTCAATTTTACGAACGAGCCGTTGTCAGTAAAAGGCGCGGCTAGACAGAACGCACATTGAGTCTTGGCAGGAATCTGAGGCAATGTCGTACACGCATCAAGGTCGCCTGTGTGCTCCACATTCGTGCCAAGGCTCGAAATGTGTTCCGATTGGTCGCGGCTGCAACTACCAACGGCTCACTCGCCCATGCACTTTAAAATGACCCGAATGCTCGTGAATGCGACAATACGTGACGCGCTTCTACTGAGTGACTAGTTCTCACTACCGTTGTTATTGTCTGTAAGGCATGTAGCGAATGGGGCTCGAATGCAGATACAACAATGGCGTCGCGAGCATTTTAGAGCGTGATGTGAGGCGCATGCTTGTTCTGGCAAGAGCCGGGGTCAGCACGGATAGTGAAATTCCTTATTTCAGAACACTCACTTCTCGGTATAAGTTGCCCTGGCCTGAAGCTATGTTCGATCTGCAACTTCCATTCCGATCCCGTACTGTTCTACTCGCTTGCGAAAGGTACTCACGATTCGTTCTATTTGTTGACGGCCGTTCCGGATGGCTTCGTTCATCCCAAACCGACCAATCTGCAACCTCCGGGGCCTTATTGGCGTGATGCTGCCATATCGCCAACCGAACCTGATTGGGTACAGTGCTCTACCACAACAACAACTACTAATGTGGCTTATGCGCTTATGCAGTTCAAACAGCCAAAGGAGATGTGTTCCCGCAATGTCTTTTTCATCCATTTGTACAAGAGGCTAGAAGTGATTACCTAACCTAAATTACTGCACAAATGGATGCTTTTGTTTCCAACATTGGTCGATTACGTTCATTATTCGGTTGCTGGCGTACCGTTTCCCCCTAACAGAGCACCTCTCCAATTGTTACGTCACTAGAACAACATGCACGTTAAACTTGTACGTTAGCTACCTTGTTTGCCAACGTTTCTCGTGGACATCTACACTCCAAACTTTTGGACTGGAAGCACTTTACTCATGTTGTTCTTTCTGCTTTTGAAATAGAGGTGCTTGATAATGAGGCCTATTTTCAACTCTATGAAATGAAACTCGGTCAGGTGGCTCTGAATGGATACTCCTTCGATTACGTTCATTATTCGGTTGCTGGCGTACCGTTTCCCCCTAACAGAGCACCTCTCCAATTGTTACGTCACTAGAACAACATGCACGTTAAACTTGTACGTTAGCTACCTTGTTTGCCAACGTTTCTCGTGGACATCTACACTCCAAACTTTTGGACTGGAAGCACTTTACTCATGTTGTTCTTTCTGCTTTTGAAATAGAGGTGCTTGATAATGAGGCCTATTTTCAACTCTATGAAATGAAACTCGGTCAGGTGGCTCTGAATGGATACTCCTGTGAGTCGGCAGCTTACATTTTGTCCCACACAGAACACATGCTACAGGCCTGACCGCCATTCAAACTAAGGCGGAGGTGGTGTTATATACGCGTCAAGGCCGTCTGTGTGCCCCACATTCGTGCCAAAGCTCGAAGTGTGTGTCGATTGATCGGGGCTCCAACCACCAATGGCTCACTCGTCCACGCACTTCAAAATGACCCGGATGCTTGTAGATGCGATTATAAACTATGCGATTCTACTTGGTCACTTGTTATAATAATAATGGTATACTTCTTGACGCACTTGTGAGAAACCCGCTCAGGAGAGCGTGATGGACGTACAGATTTTTACGCATATACACTTTTGAACACCAAATTTGAAAATTGTACAATGAGTCAGCTATGTGAATTGTCCAACAACACAGACATTATATGAAGGGAAATATCGGTTTAGACAGAAAACTTCGAGTTACATAGCTCTGAGACGATAGTGCTTGGGGTCTGCACAAGTCGATAGAATAACTGATTTGTTACATCAATTGGGTCTCCACAAGGTGATTGGTGGCCTAATGCTCAAGGTCGTGCCAAAAAAGGGGTGGTTGGAGGATGGATGGGATGTATTTTCGAAGAATGTGATCATTATTCCATGTAGATAATCCCGGGAAAATGTGCGGAAAATTTTTTCATGATATGAGCGAGATGGGGACGCATATACTTTCACGGGAAACGCATGGACCTCTCGACCGGACGTCATTCTTCGTTCAAATTCCTAGGAATTTTGAGCAGCTTGTGATATGCTCAACCATTGAGGAATTTTGAGTGTCCGATCGGGGTGGGATGTTTTCTCTCGCAGGATGTACCAGCAAAACCTAGAATGGAAAGCGGGATCACCCGATAAACGGGAGAACGTAAAACCGACCATGTGAGCTATGACGAACTGTGGAACATGTTATTCTGGCGTTAACTTCTATGTGTTATTAAATATATACCATTAGCGAACAGCTGTTATCAAATAACACGAGAAGATATCGGTTATAAGTTTTCCTTGGTATACGATTACTGCCGGATTTAAATGTCAGTTATCTCTGTACGGCCGGTATATAGAATGAGAACAATGTTTGACAATAACGAGAGGTTGCCTAGTGGTCCATCAGTAGAGAAGAAGGAAGAGTTGCAAATCAAGGTTATTATGCAGTCATGAGACTAACGGTTGGAGCTTTTTTCCAAACAATTTTAGCATACACAGCTTTTGCACGGTGGTTTACAACACAGAAACACAAGCTACCAATACGTATGAGGAAAGGGTGTACCAGGTTGCTAGGGTTGTTACTAACGGGCATGTATATTGACACCTATACGTGTTGACTATAGACATGTTTTCTTGTCCGTTGGCAAGTCTAAAATTACATTTATCCTGAAATCGGTCGTTTTGATCTGTTCGAGGGGTGCGTGACGTACCATCCCGCAGCACAGAAGGTTGTTCGTCAGATTTTATTAGGTCCGTTTTCAAAGATAACGTCCTCAGACAAGTAGAGCTTGAAAATAAACATGACGCTCGTCATTGTTAGGAAGGATTCCAAGTTTCGTTTGATTGAGTGTATATTCTTACTGGCTCCAATTGCATACGGGAAGTTGTTTCAAATATAGGGATATTATACTGGGGAAAAAATTGAACGCATTTTTCCCGAGATTTAAGACCTCCCAGGGTGAAGTCTTTGTTTCTGAGGTTATACTTCGATCTTTGATGTAAGGGAGTCGCGAGGCTGGCGGTGAATTTACTGCCATAGACCAGATTATACGTGAGTGAAAGGTTAAGCTTGAGTCGCCGTAACCAGAGAGGATAGAGTGCAGGCGTCTGGCAACGTTCTCTGTAGCTCAGAGAAGATGGATAACCCAGTAAGCTTTTCGTGAATGCACGTTTTGGAGGCTTTCCAGAGTTAGTCTAGCAGACTTGCGCAGGTGGCCATATATAAACGTGCAGTACTCAAGCTGGGGTCGAACACAGTTTATAAAGGTGTAATCGTGCAGCAGGTAGGAAGAATGAGTGTTTCATATAACCTATCGTCCGTCTGGTTTTAGCGACTAGGAAAGATACACGTTTTGCGAAGTTGAATGAGTTTGAGTAGCGCAAACCCAGATCACGTACTGAGTTGACGGTTGTTATGCTATGACCGTTCAGCTTTATACGGTAACCCGGTCGTGAAAACCATGCACAACGATAGAGGATTTATTGGCTGAAAATTTCGTCGGCCAAGTTTGACACTAAATCTCTAGTGACATGAGGTCCTTCCGTATATTTTCTAAACATGGATTTACATTGCCAGGAGGGAAGCTGTAAACAAGTTTGATAACATCAGCGAATAGGAATAGCTTGCCATGCTTGATTACCTGACATATATCGTTTATATATATGAGAAAGAGTAACGGTTCCAGAACACTTCCTTGTATCACCCCACTAGTAACTGGTCTGGGCCTTGAGCTATTTTCTCCTATTTTCATTCTTTGTGTGCTGCCTGTAAGGTATGATGAAAACCAGCTAAGCAATGGATCACGTATACCAAAAGATGCTATTTTGAGCGAAAGACGCTTATGAGGCACACGATCGGAAGCCTCCGCCATGTCCAACAGTATAGGGATAATCGCCTCACCAGCGTCAGTAGATTCTGTCAGATGGTTGAGAAATTCTAGCTGGCATGTCATGGAATATCGCTTGTTGAGAAACCCATGCTGGGAGTGATTTACATGGTTTCGTGATAAAGGGAGTTCGACCATGCGACATTTTATTATCCTTTCCAAGACCCCAGAACAAATTGAAGTATGATTAATCGGACGATAATTGCTGACTTCATGTTACAAGCCACTTTTCTAGCGTGGCTTTGTTGTAGAGTTTTTTCACTGTAGAGGGAAGGAGCCTGATGTTAGAGAAAGTGTACAAATATCAAGCAGAAGTAGAGGGATATCTTCCCGTCCGTTTTTACAGCAACAGGGTGAATGCCACCAGGACCAGGTGGGTGAGAAGGTTTGATAATAGCTAACAGAGAGCGTATGAGCCCTGCATCAACACGGATATGGCTCAGGAATTTACTTGTACTTACAGGAGAAGGTATGGGCAGTATGTCCTTCAATGCTGAAGAAAGCAGCAAAATATGAACTGAAAACCTCACAGATTGTTACAGGATCATCTACAGTGCTTTGTCCTGCAGTGTCACTATTAAGATGGCAGGGTCTCTCCCGTTATTCCCACATCTCATCAACTGCATCAGCTGCGAGCTCTTATCTGTGCTGTTGAGCGCAAGTTGTTTTCACTTGTGTGGAGCATTTCGATTCTATATTCAATAGCATTGAACATTTTATGCATTTGCATGATGTGAGAAAAGTCGCTACCATTGTTATTGTTCGTAAGGCATATAGCGGACGGGGCTAGAGTACAGATACAACAGGCACACAGGCGGCCTTGACGCGTATACAACACCGCTTCTGCCTTAGCCCGAATTGCGATCAAACTCACAGCGTGTGTTCTGTTCCTTGACGTGTTGTTGTGTCGATGCCGTCAGGGTTAACACGGGGTAGATACGGGAGTTTGTGTGCCTCTGTTTGCATACGTGACCTGTAGGGCCTTCCGGAGTTGACCCTGCAGCCGGTCGTGAACTCGTACGTTCTAGGCTCAAAGGCCCGAGCTACACTAATCGGTCTTAACAGGGCCAGCTGACTTTCGCTTGCTTGTCGACCCCTCAAACGAACGGATGTCCTAGACTGTTTTGCTGATGCTAGCTTTTGGTAAGTTAACTGATAAGTACGATGACGTTTCCAACGGTGGAAAAGCTCATCGGCTGCAAGGTATTCGGATTCTGGCGTTAACAGCATGTAGTACTGTGATTTTTTAAAATCAGACTTAGAGAAATACTGAGCGTCAGCCGTCTTGGCCTGTAGCTCATCGGCTGTTGGGGGGCATGAGTATGGCCACCACAGCTTGACTATTTGCCGCCTTCCAGTCATCGTATATTCTTATCGTACCATCCTTCTGTACCGTCGTGACTTTAAGGTAAATCCGCTCGGAGCTATAGATTTGTCCGGCCGAGCTGTTAGAAATCACCGCACCCATGACAACAGAACTGATTTTTGTTTGGCCAGAGGAATGGAATGCGGTTGTTATCGGGGGTGCGAAATGGAACTCTGTCTCAAGAGTTGTCTTACGCCGATATGCACAATTAACCATTGTTCGAGTGTTAGTTGGAGGGAGATTGGGCTTTGTAAACTCGTGCTGTTGCTTTTCAGTAGGAGTAGGATTCTTTGCTGAGTGAGAGCATTTCTGTCAATAACAATGGCGCGTCATCACCAGGAGTACTTTGTCTCACTTGAGCCATTTGGCGAGATCCAGAGCATCGTTTATTGAATCGTTCGTTAACAACTCAAGTCCACACCGAGTTACGCGTAATCTGTTGATCCAGTAAATGCCTCTTAATATCCAACGACAGAGTTAATCTATCCTCGAAACGGTCAACGAGAAGGCGCTCGTAATAACTGGATTTAATACGGTGCTAATCAAATCAATGTACAAGAAAATTGTCTCGCACCTCGAGTGTGAAAATCCTCAGAAATCAAAGAAAGAAAGTGCCCGCACAACAAATTGACAACCAGGCACTGATCGGAAATGGTGGACGATGAAACCGGTTGAGCTCACTCAAACAAGTGGTCACTGGTTTGGTCAGAGTAAAACGACTGTTCGTGCATCGAGAAATGACGGGAATCATAAGTAACTCAAGAAAAAAATGGATGAAAAATGTCTAATTTCGGTACTTGAGAGTTTACAGGGCTCGGACTAAATAGGGGTAAGGAAAACGGTCAAAGTAGGTGGTGTGATAACAAGGATGAGTAATGGGTCTCATTTGGGAAAGTAAGTAAAGCGTAGGGTCACCTTTCAACATCAAGCAAACCTCAGCAATATCAAAATACTGCAACAAACCTTGACAAAATCAACGTCGTTGAAAATGTCTTTGTTGACTGCAACTCTTGTAGTCAAGTCCATGGCCCGGACATGTCTAGAATTCTGCTTTATGCCAGCTACTGCCACGGCAATAACCCACTGGAGAAATTGTCGAAGGTGTAGGAAGGGAATGCTGTATTTTACTTATATCAAGACTGTCCGCTTATACACTGGACTCTCTAGTTTTTTCAGTTACGGACGATTCAATCCTGGTTGGCCCAGCAGCTTTATCTCTGGAAGAATTTGCTGTATCCTCATTAGGTATTGTCTCACGGACGCGATTATCTTTTATCAAGTGATGAGCTGCTTGGTAGGTACAAGGCCCTCGAGCTTATTCTTTGTAATACTCGAATAATCACATCGTCGGACTGCTCAGGTAAGAGAGAAGGTGAACAGCTCCATCGGCTCCAGAGCGTCATGTTTCAACTGAAAAAAACCGAATTTTGTGAATACTTCTGTTCTGCACTTTCACTCTCTGTCAAGTATAACGAGGACATTGTTTAACAAAATTTCTGACTGCAACTCAAGTGAGTTGAGGTGACGCTGTCCTTCAATGCTCGGCAAAAAATGAAGCAACTTCAACTTCAGGCTCTCACTGAAAGTTGTATCAATTAGTAGCGAATCCAGCTTTCCACTGTATCCGGTCAATTTCGTATGGCCGTACGGTAACACCACGCCGATGGGATTCCAAAAGTTTCAGATTAGAATTCGTCAGGCAGGTTCGTTTTGCTCGACACCAGTGTTATACCTCGGGCTCAAACAGCGGTAAGCCTTACAGACAAAAACAATGGTATTGAAAACAAGTGACTCGGTAGAAGTACGCTGCATTGTCCCATTTACAAACGATAGCGTCATTTTTGGGTGCGTGGACGAATGAGCCGTTGGTAGTCGAAGGCGCGGCCAACCAAAACGCACCTTGGGCCTCGGCACGAGTGTGGGGCACATAGACGGCCTTGATGCGTATACAACAGATAAAATCAAGAATTTTAGGTCAAGTCTCACGGAACGTTCCGCAGACCTCCTACGACTTTGGCTATAGCTCGCTGTACCTGCTGGAGTGCAGTTATGCCCTTGAGACCAGGGTAAACCACCGAGTCAGCGTATTCGGGCAGTGATCGGACATAAGCCCCGTAAGCAGTTTTGAGAACCTTCTAGTCAAATCGTGGAAACGTCTATTCAATAACATCCACTACAGCGAATTCCTTTTTGGATGCTTTTACCTGGTGAACTGGACGATATCAAAATACCCAAGTCTTTCTCTATGACATCAGCAACACACACTTCTGTTTGTGCATAGTGTTACAGAGGCATTGTCAGGATCGCCGCCAGCGAACTGTTGTTCTGTCACACTTAAGTGTGCTCACTGATCGCCGCTGATGGGCAGACGCCACTCCACTGAACATTGTCTTGCTGCATTGAGGTCAGCTTGCATAGTGTTGGGATCACAGGAATTCCAGATTTTCAGGTCATCCGCATAGAAAAGTGTGTGGCTGTGGATTATCCCCGGTAATCCATCATTACGAATTGAAACTAGTGGCGGACTGAGGACGGATCCACGTCGTGCATTGGCTGAGACAGGCGCGAGATGAAGAACCAGGACCGGCTTTAAGAAAAATGTTTTATCACCAAGAAACGAGGCAATTCATCGGTGAATGCCGCCTCTGATGCCGTATGCCTCCATCTTTTGTAGAAGTGGGCCGTGTGGTAGCCGGTCAACTGCCTTGGCAAGGTCGGAGAAAGTGGTGTCTGATATAAGACCATGATCTCTAGCATCCGTTAAGTTGTCCATATAATGCCTCATTTTCTTTACGTAATTGGTTTAAATCTGTGTTGAGATGCGGAGATGAAATTGTTGTATAGGGGGTGCTTCAAAATACATGGTTTGGAAGGACTCTGTAAGATTTTACACGGAATACTCGTCAGCCTGCTTGGTCGATATGTGACAGGAGAAGGCCGATCATCCGACTTATAAATGGCAATTGCGGTAGCTTCCTCTCATTTCCTTGGAAGGATACCAGGTGAAAGAGTCGACATGAAAATGTCATGAGATGGTTTGAACAACACAGAAGACACTACCTTCAGTATTCGAAGATGAATCTGGTTCGGGTTCATGGAACCAGAGGCGTTTCACTTAGTAGTCTATTACTGAACATCGTGCACGGAGAATTCCGCACATAAGAGTGGCTGTTCAAATAACCGTGGAGATAAACACCGGGAAGAGGGTAATGAGTCGTGGATGTAAACAGAGATATAATGATCCCTGAATAGTTTGAAATCGGCCTTGTTTTCGGAAGTAATTCCAACGCTCAGCTGCCTCAGGGACGAGGATGAGGATGAGCTCTCGCGACGGTATCGCATATATTGGGAGAGAAATTTTTTGAGTGCGCTTTTTTGAGCACCTGTGAATGAACAACGGAACCAGAAGACCAGTTTTGCAAGATGGTAATGCCATTTCGTATGTTTCATCCAGTTGCTAACACATGACAGCGGTGAAAATAGAAAAATACGTAAGCGAATTAAGTTCACACATCAAGTAAATGTATACACTAGTCTGCCATCGGTCAAAACCATGGCAGACGGAGGTT
>QNGE01003046.1:82438-95353 GCA_008508345.1 Paragonimus westermani | reverse complement strand
TCAGGGAATGGGTTACAATTTGTTGCTGAACGGGCTAAATATGAACCATAATCACATAATAAGGCATTCATACCCAAAAGCGCTCTTCCGGGCAGTCAACAGGTTCAAATCAATGAGGATGAGCCGAGCTCCAAAAAGGGGGTGCACGCACCACTCAAATAAAGTACAAGGCCCGACAACTAGTTATTCGCACAACCATCAAATTGATGTGACAAAACAAACTCGTCTAGGTCAAGGTCCAATTAACGTTCAGAAACAGGGGAGGTTGAATGCAGAGGGGTGAATATTTAGGGGAATTGGGTTGGGTCGGATTTACACATGATTATAGTTCAAAAATTCGATACACCGGGCCAACAAATCCGTACACGACCGAAGTTCGCTCGCAGAATGGCGGTTCCACTCAGCTCTGGTTCACAACCTAACTAGTCACTGGGTCGAAAGACCTCGGACCCAACATTTATCAGGTTTAGGGCGCGACACCAATCCCAAGGAACTATTATGCAATGAAAACTGTTCACCATGACTCCCACTTCTTGAGCTCCTTGAATGTCCGACATTGAAGAGCGCGTTTAGGCACAAGCCGTTCTCCATGACTCACACCTTGCACTCTCAATACGGACTAGGTGTCGGCTGCACTCATACCACCTACGTCACTCTTTCCTCCAAAAGGCACAGACGTCTGATATCTCGCTTTACTACACCGGACTTAGTCCTCACCACGGCAGTCCGCACTAAACCGTCCTTGTCAGCATCACAAAAGACGTGCAGTCCCACGCTCTCAGGATCGACAGTTTTACCAGGTCGTACACTGCGGGGGACACGCAGATCGCTTAGGTTGCGTAGGCCACTGTACCAGTCTTCCCACTCACGTTGGTTGACAGCATTAACTGGTTCGTCCCAACCCAAACCTTCTTGACACAGTGCTTGCAGCAAGCGTTCCCCGGGCAGTAACCATGGTGAGACAAATTCTAAGGGATCGTATAAGGTGGACAGGCATGACAATAAGCCTCTTCTGGAAATAGGTTTATCTGGTAGGGAGAAACTCAGCACACATTAATCAGTTTCTGCGTCCCATTGAACACCTTGGGTACGACCAAGCGGTAAGAGTTCATTCCGAATTTCCCGCAAATGGTCGGCGCTCTGAGGAAGGGATGGTATCCAACACTCCTCTGCTGTTCGAGACCCACTTCCTCAACCGAAGACCTCCTTTCTGAATCAGACGACAAACTTGAGTTACGAGTCGCCTGGTGGCCTCACTGTCTCGCAGTGACGTGAGGAAATCATCGACGTAAAATTTATCCTCCACTGCTCTCTTCGTCACGTCGTCAAACAAGTGTCCATAATCGTCGTCTGTTTGACATAGGGCGAAATTAGCACAGAAAGGGGAGGACTTAGCTCCGAACGGATGCGCGCTCATCTGATACTCTGTCAGGCGCACGTCCAGGTTATTATCCGCCCACCAAAGGAAGCGGAACGCTCCCCGATCATTCTCAGGTATTCTTACTTGCAAGAACATTTCCTCAATGTCTGCTGCAACGGCAATAGATTCTGCTTGAAACCTGAGTAGCACACCTACCAGCTTAGCGGTCATATCCGGCCCCTGATAGAGTCTATCATTCAGCGGGTAACCCTGAAACTTGGCCGCACAATCAAAAACAACTCGTAATTTGCCCGGTTTTTTAGGATTCACCACGGAATGATGTGGTAGATACCACCGCCTGGGACAGATTGGCTCAGGCTGGCATTTAGGAACCTCTTCTACGTAACCTTTGCCACTTTGACTGCCAATGACTGCGCTGTACTGTAGCCGCAAATTTTTGTCCTGCAGAAATCTTTTGCGCAGACACGACAATCTTCTTGAAGCCAAAGCGTAAATATTGCCCCAAACCATCGTCTCATTCCGTCATAGAGGAGGCACTTCATAGTGCCCATCGACTAGCTTCACTGAATTACGCACGATCGACAGAGCTGTTAGATCTTCACGTGAAAGAGACGGTTCGGATGTCACGGTATCACTGAACTCCTTATCGTACAACCTGGTGACCATCTCTGTCAGATTAGTTCCATCATGACAGACGCAATTAACTGAGACAATTTCACTCGGCTTTCTTTGGAGGGGGCCACTAAGAACCCAGCCAAATAACGATCTGACTGCGTAGGGTTGCCCGCGCTTTCCGAGTTTCTGATCCATAACCCAGTGAGCTTCAGGCACATCACATCCGATAAGGATGGTCACCTTAGTGTCGTGAATCTCGTCGAACGGAAGATCTTTCAGGTGTGACCATCTTTGGGCTTCCTCCTTTATCGACGGGACAGGTCGTATGGGTAGATCGGCCACTGAATAAGCATTATTGATGTCGACTGTCTCTTGTCCGTCTAAGGAAACAATCCTCAGGCGGACATTCTTGCAACGGGTGGTGGTTAACCCATTTACCGTCGTGACGGACAAGGTGGACTGAGTACTTGCGACACCGATACGCTCGAGTAGATCCTCTTTCACTAGAGTAGTGTCGGAGCCGGGATCTAAGAACGCATACGTTGAGATTGGACCGTGTATGGAGTCGACTTTCACTGGTACTACACCCAGCCTTGTATGCTTTTCAAATGTGCTAGCCATATTGCAAGTAACTTGATGTCCACTACCTGTCTCGGCCACGGGCTCTGTGTGCGTGCGATGCAGCAGGTTATGGTGACGCCCGCCGCAGCCGACCGCATCACAATGCGCCTTGACCCTGCAGTCTGAGGCTCGGTGGTGTAATTTAAGGCAAACAAAGCAACATCCAAGCCGTCGCAAGCTATCCCACCTCTTGGGTACACTCATGGCTAGGAAGGAATCACACACCTCGATGGTGTGCTTCTGAGAACACAACACACAACTGACTTGAGGGTCGTTGACCCGGTCTCGGCTAACGAGAAGGCTGGATGACTCAAAGGGGCCTCTTTTAGTATCTTGCCGGTTGCTCCCAGACGAATGCGCTGTTCTCGATTCCTTCCGTTCACTTTCCATGACTACCTGACCATACCTGCTGCGTGCAATTCTCGCACAACGCGAGATAAACTCCGTCAGTTCATCAAAGGACGGCTCTCGTGCCATACCAAAGATGTGGTCCGCAGTTTCTGCCCACTTATGTTGTAGGTGAACTGGTAGGGATCTCACAATACGCTCCAGTGTTGTCACCGAGTTGAGGTCGGCCATATAGTTCATTTGACCCAATGCAATAGAACAGTTCTGCATTCGTATGGACAACTGCGACAAAGCTTCGACGCTGTTGCCTACATATCTGACATTGGGTAGCAGACCATCTATCATAGATCTAGCGACAAAATATGGCTGTCCGTAGAGTTCCTTCAACAACTGTCGTGCTCTGCGATAGCCAGCGCTGGGTTCTAGCATGACACACTCATCTATCGACTCCCTAGCTCGACCCTTGCAGTAATACATAAGGTAAAGGAGTCTCTGGCCATCATCCGGCACTTTAGATTCGACATAGCTCTCGAACTGTCGCACAAATTTCCAATAGGTCATCGGGTTACCATCAAAAAACCCAAGTTCAACCTTTGGTAGCGCCAAGGTCGCAGATAGTGGAGCTAGTGCGGAGCCAACTTCTGCACAAGACGAGGTAGATACTGGTTCTGCGGTGCGGACTGTCACCGGATTCACCCGCGCCCCGCAGTCAACAAGAAACCTGTGAATGTGAGCATTCCGCTCACTTCCACTATCATTGTTTCTTGTCTCCACATGCTCATCACAGATATCCTCATCTTCGTCAGCTAGCATAGNTCGGGTTGCCATCAAAAAACCCATGTTCAACCGTTGGCAGCGCCAAGGTCACAGATAGTGGACCCAGTGCGGAGCCCACTCCTGCACAAGACGAGGTCGATACTGGTTCTGCGGTGCGGACTGTCACCGGATTCACCTGCGCCCCACAGTCATCAAGAAACATGTGAATGTGAGCATTCCGCTTACTTCCACCATCATTGTTTTTGTCTCCACGTGCTCATCATAGATATCCTCATCTTCGTCAGCTAGCATAGCGTTAAGCCTAGCCTCCTCTACTTCTGACTTAGCTCGCAATAAAACCAACAAAACCATCTGTAATTCAACTTCTGCCTTAAGCTGCCTTTATTTCAGTTCAGCCGGTAACAGATCTGGCCTGAACACGGCTGTTGCAATTAACACGAAAACCAGAGCATGAGGTAGAATCAACAAAAGATTTGACTTACTCGGCTGAATTCGATTGACCATCCAGAATGGATTGTCTCTTGAAATTGTCAGACATCATCAGGGGTTAAGCAGACGGAAGATCAATGTTGAGAACTGTACAATCTCCCACGAGAACGTTGAGCAACGCGTAGCGATAAACCAATGATCCCAAATATTCAAAACAAGATTGGATCGTAATGCCACGGTAATATTGAACAAATTATCAAAGTGAATATTCAGACAATGTCAACAGTTTCGATCGACAGATCGTTTTCAGGGAGTGGGTTACAATTTGCTGCTGAACGGGCTAAATATGAACTATAATCACGTAATGAGCATTCATACCCAAAAGAGCTCTTCCGAGCAGTTAACAGGTTCAAAACAGTGGAGATGAGCCGAGCTCCAAAAAAGAGGTTGCACGCACCACTCAAATAAAGTACAATGACCGACAACTGGCTAGTTGCACAACCTTCAAATTGGCGTGACAAAACAAAACCGTCTAGGTCAAGGTCCAATTAACGTCCAGAAACAGGGGAGGTTGAATGCAGAGGGGTGGATATTTAGGGGAATTGTGTTGGGTAGGATTTTCACATGATTGTAGTTCAAAATTCCGATTCACCGGGCCACAAAATCCGAACACGACAGTACTTTGCTCGCAGAGTGTCGGTTCCACTCAGCTCTAGTTCCCAAACTAACTAGTCACTAGGTTGAACGACCTCGTACTCAACATTTATCAGGCTTGGGGCGCGACACCAACCCCAAGAAACTATTATGCAATGAAAGCCCTTCTGCACGCCTAGCACTTCTTGAGCTCCTTAAGTGTCCGATTTTGAAGTGCACGTTTAAGCGCAAGCCGCTCTCCATGACTCACACGCTGCACTTTCAATACGAACTAAGTGTCAGCTGCACTCATCTCGCCTACGTCACTCCTTCCTCCAAAAGGCACAGACGTCTGATATCTCGCCTTACTACACCGGACTTAGTCCTCACCAAGGCAGTCCCCACTAAACCGTCCTTGTCAGCATCACAACTAACTGCCACACCTAAAGGCCACGTATTTCTTGGTGGGGTTCTGAAGGTATCAATACGACGTCTTCCGGACGGAAATTGTGTTCTGTACGTATCCACTGCTGTCGTGCTTGCAGGGTGGGAGGTACTGTTACGTCCAGCGACTCCAAAAGAGTCCGGCCAGGTAGTTGGATTGCTTCCATCTTTGCTTAAACAGTTGTAACGTCCTCTGATCAGGGCAGATTCCTTGATTATTTTGCGGGAGCGATATATCCTTGGGCGATAATGCCAGTCCTTCTCGAACATCCGATGTAACATGCACTAACAGTGTTATTCAATATTCTTTCCACTTCAACGAGGAGGGTACACAGGGTCTCGTCATCGGGGGTTTGTTCAACACAGAGGAAGCGACGTATCGACCGTATAACACGCTCTCATTGTGTCTTGCTTACAGCTCGCTTTCCCGGTCTCTCTGCAATAAACGTCGTTGTCCTATAATCAGTTTTTCTGATTTAATTATTGTGGAGATTAGGCACGATTCTAGACAGAAACGTACCAGTTCTCTACATACTGTACGATCTCCCACGAGAACGTTGAGCAACGCGTAGCGATAAACCAATGATCCCAAATATTCAAAACAAGATTGGATCGTAATGCCACGGTAATATTGAACAAATTATCAAAGTGAATATTCAGACAATGTCAACAGTTTCGATCGACAGATCGTTTTCAGGGAGTGGGTTACAATTTGCTGCTGAACGGGCTAAATATGAACTATAATCACGTAATGAGCATTCATACCCAAAAGAGCTCTTCCGAGCAGTTAACAGGTTCAAAACAGTGGAGATGAGCCGAGCTCCAAAAAAGAGGTTGCACGCACCACTCAAATAAAGTACAATGACCGACAACTGGCTAGTTGCACAACCTTCAAATTGGCGTGACAAAACAAAACCGTCTAGGTCAAGGTCCAATTAACGTCCAGAAACAGGGGAGGTTGAATGCAGAGGGGTGGATATTTAGGGGAATTGTGTTGGGTAGGATTTTCACATGATTGTAGTTCAAAATTCCGATTCACCGGGCCACAAAATCCGAACACGACAGTACTTTGCTCGCAGAGTGTCGGTTCCACTCAGCTCTAGTTCCCAAACTAACTAGTCACTAGGTTGAACGACCTCGTACTCAACATTTATCAGGCTTGGGGCGCGACACCAACCCCAAGAAACTATTATGCAATGAAAGCCCTTCTGCACGCCTAGCACTTCTTGAGCTCCTTAAGTGTCCGATTTTGAAGTGCACGTTTAAGCGCAAGCCGCTCTCCATGACTCACACGCTGCACTTTCAATACGAACTAAGTGTCAGCTGCACTCATCTCGCCTACGTCACTCCTTCCTCCAAAAGGCACAGACGTCTGATATCTCGCCTTACTACACCGGACTTAGTCCTCACCAAGGCAGTCCCCACTAAACCGTCCTTGTCAGCATCACAACTAACTGCCACACCTAAAGGCCACGTATTTCTTGGTGGGGTTCTGAAGGTATCAATACGACGTCTTCCGGACGGAAATTGTGTTCTGTACGTATCCACTGCTGTCGTGCTTGCAGGGTGGGAGGTACTGTTACGTCCAGCGACTCCAAAAGAGTCCGGCCAGGTAGTTGGATTGCTTCCATCTTTGCTTAAACAGTTGTAACGTCCTCTGATCAGGGCAGATTCCTTGATTATTTTGCGGGAGCGATATATCCTTGGGCGATAATGCCAGTCCTTCTCGAACATCCGATGTAACATGCACTAACAGTGTTATTCAATATTCTTTCCACTTCAACGAGGAGGGTACACAGGGTCTCGTCATCGGGGGTTTGTTCAACACAGAGGAAGCGACGTATCGACCGTATAACACGCTCTCATTGTGTCTTGCTTACAGCTCGCTTTCCCGGTCTCTCTGCAATAAACGTCGTTGTCCTATAATCAGTTTTTCTGATTTAATTATTGTGGAGATTAGGCACGATTCTAGACAGAAACGTACCAGTTCTCTACATACTGTACGATCTCCCACGAGAACGTTGAGCAACGCGTAGCGATAAACCAATGATCCCAAATATTCAAAACAAGATTGGATCGTAATGCCACGGTAATATTGAACAAATTATCAAAGTGAATATTCAGACAATGTCAACAGTTTCGATCGACAGATCGTTTTCAGGGAGTGGGTTACAATTTGCTGCTGAACGGGCTAAATATGAACTATAATCACGTAATGAGCATTCATACCCAAAAGAGCTCTTCCGAGCAGTTAACAGGTTCAAAACAGTGGAGATGAGCCGAGCTCCAAAAAAGAGGTTGCACGCACCACTCAAATAAAGTACAATGACCGACAACTGGCTAGTTGCACAACCTTCAAATTGGCGTGACAAAACAAAACCGTCTAGGTCAAGGTCCAATTAACGTCCAGAAACAGGGGAGGTTGAATGCAGAGGGGTGGATATTTAGGGGAATTGTGTTGGGTAGGATTTTCACATGATTGTAGTTCAAAATTCCGATTCACCGGGCCACAAAATCCGAACACGACAGTACTTTGCTCGCAGAGTGTCGGTTCCACTCAGCTCTAGTTCCCAAACTAACTAGTCACTAGGTTGAACGACCTCGTACTCAACATTTATCAGGCTTGGGGCGCGACACCAACCCCAAGAAACTATTATGCAATGAAAGCCCTTCTGCACGCCTAGCACTTCTTGAGCTCCTTAAGTGTCCGATTTTGAAGTGCACGTTTAAGCGCAAGCCGCTCTCCATGACTCACACGCTGCACTTTCAATACGAACTAAGTGTCAGCTGCACTCATCTCGCCTACGTCACTCCTTCCTCCAAAAGGCACAGACGTCTGATATCTCGCCTTACTACACCGGACTTAGTCCTCACCAANTATGATGATGATGATGAAGTCCCTCGATTTGTCTTCGAAACGGATAAACTCTGTCTACCCTTAAGTTTATTGATCTCGTTTCACAGGCTTCGTTGGTTTGTCCACATCGTGTAAATGTCAACTCACTGCCTATCATATCTTCTTTTGTTTGCGAGTGCTTTGTTAGGCTGGGAGCGGCAGCCGGTGACCAGTGCGTGAATTGGGTTCGGGTTAGAAGGCGCTCACTGTGAAGCTTGTGTCAGTAAGGTGCTGCCGGCTTCTTGACTGGGGTCCAAAGGATAGTGAAGACCTTTTGTTGGGGACGCTGCCTGACATGGCGAAGAACAGAAGTCAGTAATGCTGCTGCTGCTGCAGGCCTTTATGTGCATTGTGATGACCTTTCCTTCTGTATTCCCCCAAATTTCGTTCCTCTTCACCTTACTCCACTTTTTTCCCATATTGTTGTACGTGGTATGGCCTGTTTTCTTTCTCCATGTATGTGGTCAGCCTCCTGTTCAGTTTATACAGCCTGTCGTCCACTCGAGGGAGCGCGATTATGAAAAATCATGCTTTTACTCAGTTCGATTTGGTGACAATGACAGTCTGCACTCATGCTACGTTTGCTGTATCAGTCCTCTGAAGGGGATCCTCATGCACAGCGCGAAGACTTCGACAGTTCCACTAGGAGGACTGAACTATTCACCCTTCGTCATACCAAGGTCACTCTTGATGTAGAGAGCAACAGCGCTCCTGACGATTACGCATCCGATCACACCTGAACAGTGCACACTGTTTAAAACAGCTTATTATTGTCTTGTGATAGACACGTTTCGGTGAAAATAAGGATTCTCTGTTGGAAGTCATCAGCGAGAACTTGCACATTGTACATCTTGCTCCTTAGACTGCACACGTCACGGAGGCCTACCTGAAAGAAGCTGGAACCACGAATCCGGGATCGTGAGTCAGCGACAACGGGCTTAAAAGGGCGGAAAAGTACTGTCGGTGAACCACCAGAAAACCCACAAGCTTGAGCCCTTGTTCACTTACCGCGTTGTTAACATTAGTTCTTATGGACCCCTTTTTTCGAGGTGATCGCCAATAGGCAGATCTTTTGCGCTTACCATAGATCCTTTGAGTTTGTAGGCAAAGCTTAAGAGCGCTCTGCGTTCCTCAGTGTCAGAAGAGACTAATCTCAACTGTCGGCTTGAAGTGCCCTTCGGAATGTTACCCAGTTGTTAATTAAAGGTTGCTTGGCTTTGTTCAAGACTGTCATTATCATTGGGACACATACTTAAATTCAGATCATGAGCTTATAGGTTGCCGTTTTGTTCTTGCTTTCGCTAGGAAACGACCTTATCGGCTTCAAAGACTTTCTTCAGGATCTGGCCAGACTGTGGGCAAAGCATGAGGTCTTAATAGCTGCTAGACCAGAATTTCCCGGACCGTTTATGGACCAGCTACTACAGCATGTGGGACAATTGTTCGTGAGCTGATCAAATATTGAAACTCAGAGAAATCCCTAGAGTCGTCAGGGTTCAGACAGGCTGTTCATCATAGCAATTCATGTAGCGACCTCAAGGAGGAAGCTGTGGCGCAGCCTGCTCACGGATTGTGAGGCTTGGGTAGTGATAAAGTTGAGGAAATGTAACCCGCATTTCCTGTAAGAAACTGAAACTCTTCGAGATTATCCGTGCTACTGGTTTTAGGCGTCCGTTTGTTAACGAGGCCTGACAGACGGCAAAGTCGTCCCCAATGAATCCAAAATGCTAGAATGTTGGCGAGCACTTTGGGGGTAAATTTAGCTGACTTTGTGTTCCTCCTGCTTGACCGCCGCAACCTTGCAATGTAATATCTTTATAACTGCTTGCCAAAACTGCCACCCGCAGTTGATTTTGCTTTCAGACGCAGTAGGGCTGCTGGCTCAGATGATCTAGTGCGGACGCCTTTCAGTAAAGATGGAGAGGCGTTAGTAGAGGTCTTGGCTCAGTTGTTTCAACTTGTGTGTACAATTGTGAGTATCCGTCGTTGCTGGAGTCACTGGACAATAGTTCCCATATTCAAGAAAAGGGTCAGGGGCTCTTGTGATTAATTTGACCTTAACAACTACTATGATTCTGGCATACATTATATCTCGTCGATTGCACTTCGGGAGGCAGACATTAAGGAGGAACATTCCAGACTTCGTCCTGGACAAGGATGTGTTAATCAGATTTCCACTCTTCGTCACATTCTGGGGACAGCGTTGTACATGCTGCGATCCAGAAGTTGTCGCCTTTCCTCTATACCAAATGTGTTCGATTCAGTCGGTTGATGTGCACTTTTAGAGCCTCTTAAATGCAAGGGTGCAGTAAACAAATGTGCACGTGTTTTTGGCGTTTTACTTCCATATTTCACCTCATGTTGGGGTTTACGTGAAACTGTTCGGCAGTTTCAGCACCAAGAGCGGCTTTCGTCAAGGCTGAACACTTCCTCCATTTCTGTCATTTTGTCGTAAGCGAGCTACTAGAAGACCGCTTCCAGAATGCCTCTTTTAGCTTCAAATTGTGAAGTGTTTCTGTACAACTGTTGTGATTACGTAGATTTGATGTTAGATACTGAGGTTATGGGAGTTGTTGGTGGGTCTGTGTACTTAGGGAGTTGCATCAGCAGCAGCGAAGCTAGGTGGAATAAAATAGAGGTTGGTTTCTCTAGGAACACAACGGTATTTGCCAACTTAGGATATTTCTGGTGACAAAAAGGCGTTTCTGTGAGGCCTAATTATCACGTATATAAGGCGACAGTAAGGGCTATATTACTTGAAAGCTACCGAACTTGCCGACCCGTCCATGAGCGATCTTCAAGTATCTTAACGCCGATATCTTCGTTCTGTCTCTTGTATCGGGTGACACTAATGAGTAAGCAAAGAAGCTCTCATAAAGCGAGTATTTTTTAGTGGATGCCATGTGAGTTCCTTTGCTCACCATTTAAGTTTACAAACAGGTTTCACGTCATGTGCCAAAACGCCAACTAATCATCTACCACATTGACAATCCTTCGGTGATGCTGCAGCCGACTGACGTAAGGCGCGTGGTGGACAGACGACCTGACACAGAGAAATTGGTTTGTCTATCTAAGGATATCCAGAGACTCGTTATCTGGAGACATTAGGTGAGGTGTTGGCTCATCGAGCTCAGTGACATGAATGTTATCCATGATTGGCCTTTATCTGAGACTTCGGTGCACTTAATAACGTTGAGCAGTGGGAATCATGAGAGTTGTCCCTGTTTGTTTGCTGTTGGATGTTCTAGTTCGGATTAAAGTTTCGAAAAGTAACCTCTCTCCCTTCCTCTTTTCTTTCGGCACCGGGGTTTGTTCTGATCGTGATTGGGTGCATCTTGACACTAATATTTGCCGCTGGTTCACCTCACTCGACTGCACGGAAGATCGGCGGTCTCCGCTGTTCTGCTAGTTGTTTAAATGTACTATTGCCCCCTCACTAAAACTCCGTTGGTAAGTGTAGCGGATTCGCCTAACGTGAGCTTCGAAACGGAATGCTACAACTGAGAAGGTCATTTTGCATCCGCTTTTAATGTGAAAAAGACACTTCTCACATTGAGTCATTAACGTCAGCGAGGGAGACTTTATGCTTCTCTGTTGGTGTGTCTGGTTGTACCCTTAGTTACCTTTCGAGTATTCCACTTATTTAAGTCTCGTCCACGTGTATCACACATGTTCCAATGCCCTCCACCAGCAGCTTGTTCACCATGACGTGCTAATGCGGGAACCATGAAATTCGAATATTGGACTGCCCATCAACGCCAATATTAAACAGTAGACATTCACACTCGCCTGTTTTTCCTATGTATAGAAGGTCAGTGTATAAACCGTGGTGTTATGGCCCTTACGGTGGAATTATACAACTCTCACGGTTGCTCCCATAACAGTTGGGTCGGAAGAAGGAATAATTCCAGACCTGTGAGAGTGTACGCGCCTGGACGCGCAATCTCTAGTGCATGTTCGGGTGTTTGCAAGAAGATGCATGCGTACTCAGAAGCAATGACCATCTGTGTGTTATGAATAATCAGATTCGACGGCACAAACGATCGATCTTGAGTCAGAAAGAGAAGAGCAGGAGGCCCGTGTGATAGGCTTTATTCGTCTAACAATTAACGTATGACAACTGAAAAGGAAAACGTAAATCGATTACCAACTCAAGGATGAAACAAATAACAAAATATTATAACATTCACCCCCACCAAGAAATGTGAGCAGACAAAAATAGTAGGTTACAGGGGAATAATTGAACATGTTTACACTGATCGGTGGAACAATATTTGGTTTATGCGTCTCTGTTTCTCAGACAATATGGATGAACACGCTGTTGTTGTTTGATTAACTTTTCAAGATTATGTGAGTGATCGTTGTTGGGGGAATCATATGCTTCAGTGTTGTGTTTGTCAACTGTGGGAATGCTGTTATGCTGCTCAGTGGTAGGGACACTGTTGGGATAATGCCCAAAAATGTTGTTTCCTTTTCTTCATCAGTGCATGAGCCTCCACTACTGTATGAGCCTCCACCACTGTATGAGCCTCCGCACTGTATGAGCCTCCGCTTGAACAATATAAATACGGTGGGGTTTTTCAGTGTATTTCGAACACGTTTGGTTGAGATCAAATATACTCTTGGGTGAAGGTTCCCTGTCTTCCTGTCTTCTTCATTTGCGGTAGTTCGTGCGTCGTCGTATATTTCGTGATAACGCAGATCGTTAGTGCACCCGTCGTAGCTAAGCCGGGTTATCGTGAACGTGATTTTGCATCAATTGTCAACCCAC
>QNGE01003046.1:61694-72207 GCA_008508345.1 Paragonimus westermani | reverse complement strand
ATTCGGTCGTGCCTGATGTGAGATCAATGGCGCAGTGGTTAGCACGGTTGCCTCATGATTGGAATGGCCGGAGTTCAAATCCCGGCTGTGACAAGGATATGCACTACTGACGAGCTCTAATGAGAGCGAAACTCGAGTCTAGTGCTGTTTTTCGAAAGAGGCTGGCTGGAAAGTCCATCTGAATGCGAAGGCTGCAATCAAATGTGAGTGATGGTCAACTTGAAAAGGATAAGAAGTAGTCGGTCAGACGGAGAGAGAGGAAAAAACAAAGTAGGCACGTCAACGAAAGTTGCAGTTCAATGGAACTGGTTCTAAAATCTTCACCATCTGCCCGTTAATCGCTCTCACTAGCAATACGGTCCTTCTGTAAGGTGTAGTATCAGCAGGTGTGCACTGTATCAATCTACAACCATGAATCCATATCCGCTTAATTGAATTGATCATTCGAGCTGATGGACACTCTTCAGGAACAGAGTCGTTTTGGTCTTCAAATGGTCTGATTCATATTAACACCATTCTGATCAAAGCAGACCAACTCATCCGTGACCATCCGTAATCCTGGTCAGCTGATTCTGAGGTTTGGTTCGTCACTCATAGCTACGCAGACGTGGACTATTTTAGAAGGAAAAGAAAGCTCTCTTCACACACCAACTGCGAGTAGAACTGGATGAAATGCAGTCAATTAAAAGAGTTAACCCTAATGTGGGTTCAGGCACGCCATTGATTGTGGCACGTTACTTTGTCGGATATCGTTTCTAGTTGCGAACCTTAAAACTTGGCATGCTACATCAACGGACGCTACTCAATGATGCTGTTGGCACTCCCGTATTTCACAATCACGTTGTTGTCTGACCACATCGTAACTTCTTCCCGTTTTTGGTGGTTTCGATGCCCTGTGTGTTGTGTTCAGTTGGCGTGCGGAGAATAGTAAGCGGTCATCTCAATAAGTGTGTTCTTAATTATGTAAAGGCGCGTCGTATTTCAGTTTTCGTACAGGGACATGGCATCTAGGTAACCTTGTAAGTGAAACCACCTTTCTACCGTGTTTCTGCATTTGTGCTGAGCGCCAACTAAGTCAAATCACTGCCGAAGCCTTCTTTTTTCTCCGTATTTGGTCTGCGACGTTTTGGCAGTCGTGATGGACGAAGGTAGATTTGTGAATTGTCTGTCACGTCGATTTTTGGGAGCGGTTTTGATCATAGCTCTTACTTTGATAGTTTCGTGCTACCGTTGAAAATATTCTATTTTCTCTTTGAGCTTTTCATTTCACCTCAGATGTGGTACTGTCAAAAATCAGTCACAGATCGATCAGTTACTTTTTGTGATCAGCACACTTGATTTGCAGTTTCCTTGCAACCGTCATGTTCTATTTTTATCTCAGGTACACGCTTTTGGGGAAGCAGCCGAAGCGGTTGCCTCCGGAATTCGACTTCACTGTATTCGGTCTGGGTTAGTGACCGTTCCGTACAGCTCTGCCCAGCCTTTCTCACGAACACCGCATATGAAAAAGATGGGCTCAGCGGATGCCGTTAGCCAATCCTCTATGTGTCCGGTTACCCCCACGAATGTGCTCCAACCTCCTCCGTTGGTCATCATTTTCAGCCGAGGTACCCTGAGCGTTGTTGCCTCTTTTCTTAAGCCTCATTTGACGCCCCCTATTTTTTATTGTGTATAGTGTTCTTGTGTCTGAGTCGATTCTGATCAACCTGGCTAATTTGCATTTCACCCAAGATATCATGGCGTTTCCTCCCTTGGCGACTGCCACTACACTGACGGTGTTGTTTCAACAAAGGATGTGTTCTATCTTCATCGCTTTATTCCATACGTATGCGTTCCTGTGGGATAAAACAAAATGCCACGGTAATTCTGAGACTTACAATGACGAAACTTTTGTCCCATATAACTTGAATATCATCCGCGTTGCAGCTTTCGCACTCAAAGCGACATTTAGTCGGTTCTTTCCAAAAAGACATTTTGCTTCAGTTGCTCACGCTGGTTGTTACTCTGAGTATCACTCACGTGTGCTTGTGGTTGAACGTTTCGATACGGTGTTTTGGGTTTGCATACTGAGAGGTCACTGGCACACTTCTAACTCACTTAGCCTGCTGCGGCCATAGGCTGTACAAAGTTTGATCATTTCACTGGATGGGGTTGGAGTGTGTAGCCTGCTAGAAAATGTAACCGTCCAATTACCCACATTGCATTTTAGAAAGGCTATGAGGCATAGTGATGTGTTTCATTGAATATTCCTTCCAAAAGTGACTTTAATTCAGTCCACCAACAGTGCACATGACGCCCGTAAAACAACCGAGAGGGGATCACATGTTCTGATGGACACGATGCGTTATCGAGATAGAACGACATGTTTAAAGAGGCATCTTCAGCGAACTGTCCCTTCTCTCCGAAACCACACAACAAAAAACCGTATGCATTCAGGATAGTCTGCGGAAGCAAATGGCGAGCCGGTTCACAGCTCTCAGCGACACATTTGCTGTGACCCCAAAAGAGGCTTGGCTTGCAAATTTTTTTTGTACGAAATCTTGTGCAGGTTATGCCAAAACAGAACCACGAACGTGTACACTCATTTGCACGGCTGATGCATCTTCGCACACACTGGGCCGCAATACACTGTCGTTCGTCTCGGTGACACGTCTCCCATAGCGAGTACACACTACTTCAATGGTCGCTTTTGGTACCTCTTCTTTCTGGCGCTGACATTTGCTCTTTTGGTTTTCAAGTGTGCTCCCAAATTGTGAGTAGTTTGCTATTCACCAACGAAGTTGCCTGTTATACAACACTGAACAGTGAACTGAGCAATTCGAACAACAGTGTGCCGTTGACCATATCTTCCTGGTTAGTGGATATTTTCTCGCCAACCGAAACCGATGTCCCTCTTGAGACCAAATCACTGGTGCCCCACGGGGTACCTAGCCTGAATAAAGTGCCTCCCTCGCTGTTCTGAGTTGAGGTCTGAACCCTGTCAGTGGAACTGATGGCATTTCAACGGAGGCCCCAGGAGCCTTGTCATAATCTTCATCGATTGGAGCCATGTCTGCGTGTAGTTTGACACTAGCTGTCGTCGGGCCAGGTGATAGTGTACGCGTTAATAGAGTACTGAACAGATAACGGTGTACAGAAGGAAACAGGAGAGAGAAAAAACAGTGTTAATTGAGTATCAGCAACATTGCGGATACAGACTCGCCGTTGACTGCGACAAACTGCCGTATGTGAGAGCATTTCTGACGGGTAATGTGGATGGGTAAATGGGAACTTCCAACCTTGTTCATCGAGGTTATCAAGGTTCTCGTGGCCTGACTGCCTTGAAGCTTCTGCTAACCGTCAGCAGCTGCACTGAACAACGTGACGGACGCTGTCTTGGCTCGCTGAATACGTGACCCAACCATCAAATGGTGCCCATTTTCGTTACCTCGGTTGTCAGTCGCGAACTTGCACGCTTCCGAATTCTTCACCGACGGGCTACCGCTTTGCGCACACATTTGAGGTTAAATGGCGGAAACGGCAGGCGTCAGTTGCTCAGAGTCTGTATACATCTTCCGCACGAATGGGTCAGGTCTCTGATCCATGAAGCAAAACCAAGTTCATATACGCATTGAAACGCCTGACAAGAATCACTAAACGGACGTGTTTTCGATGCTACAAGTGACGACGGTTAATGAGTGAACTAAGTGCTTTGGCTATCCTCGTGGATACCTCGTCAGCAATATTAAGAGATACGGAGATGACACGATCCTGATAGATAAAGCAATTAACAGTCTCTAGCGGCAATAACAGACTCAATATCTACCCAGTCTTGCAACAGTGGTTTACATTTTGAAAACAAAAAAATGAATACTGTGCGGATCAGCGGTATCATCTTACAGGTTCACTCGGTCTGTTTGTTCTTTGCAGATGTGCACTAAGTAGTGAAGGCAAAATGCAAAGTAACGTTGTCATCAAATCTAACCTCTGTCCACTTACTACCTGGTAATTGCTTCACTCTGAGATCCTTTGGAGCCTCCGAATGTTCCTTCCAGAGTGTTGTCCATTACGTATTTCAAAAAGGAAGGTGGTGATCGGATACGTTGGTCGATGTCCATCATACAACCGTTTTCGATAATTTTTATCTGACTTTTACAATTACACATGCGCGTGCAAATTGTGTATGAAAATTAGAACACAAATCGAATAGATCATTAAAAATCACGGATGTCGTGCTGATCAAAATCTGCTGAAGCGGAGTGGGGGTGTTAGTGGATACATGAGAATGCCACACGTGTCCACCATGAGGTACGCCATTTACAGTGAAGAACGTTCGAGGTGTTTGCTCATAAATGCATACTCTCCCTAGAACGTCTTGAACAAATTTGCATACTTCACCGAGACTCCTCATTGGATTCAACCCCAGAGAGCATGTCGGATAATCGAGTCAAAGTCAGCTGTCAGTTCCGAAGATACCACGACTTCTGGTTGATCAGTGACATGCTGATGCTTTGTCGTAAAATGAAGGTAAGATCGATACTCTCACGACCAGACTGGAAGCCTGCCTCTTCTCTTATTTGGTTCTGTTTCGGATGGCCGTGTCTTTTGAAAGACGTGGGCATCCTAGGTGCGATCGCGACATTATGTCTTGGCATCTTTAGAAATGAAAATGACTGTTGGTAAGCCCCAATTTTGAGGCACTTCCTCAATCTCTCACATAGAACGTGGAACATGAGCTGACTATACACTCTGGAGTGTTTGTTCAACTCATTTTCAGTCGTGCTGCATATTCACTTCGATTTCTGATGGAAGATCTTGGGGTATCTCATAAATATGCATGCATTACCCGCAGTTAAGTGGGCCGGCTCAGGTTAGTTAAGTTGCTCACAACAGACTTCCGACCATTCATCAATTTGCCCCGACAAACTGTAAATTTATGAGCTGTCTTCCATGTATGGTTGTCTCATCTACATTTTGTCGACGGTCAGTGCAACCGCGAATCAGGGAAAACAGCATCCCTCTACTACTTTGTAAGATGTCCCCTTCATCTCTTTGGCTCAGTCAACAGGTGAGTCTCACGGCCACTCGTTAGAACCGCTTTATTGCTGTGACCAGCGCACTTTTACTGCTGGTGCTGTATGGTAAACGTTGTCGTATACCCTCGTCGTTCAAATTCTAACTGAGTATTTCGTGTTTGCCAACAGATGACCCATGAGCAAGTGGTAAAACAAAGCGGGTACAGATAACGGCTTCATCTGAGTTAAGGTAGTTTGCCACAAAATGAACGACAACGTTTATTGGACTTACGCCACCGATAGGTGCAAGCTGTATTATAAATTTCCGTTGATGGCTGAGTTGCATATGGTGGTCTTCAAATGTCGCATAACCGTTTGTGCTGAAATGTACAACTCGATTAACGGAGCCCGTCAGACGTCCATAATCGTAATAGGCGATCGCAATTGTCAGTGCGTCGTGCCTGGACACGGAATATGTCACCCAATCGCTTCTCGTCTACGGTGAGACGATCTAGTTGTACACTCATATTACCGGCAAACACAACGATGTCTGTGTGCCTAGTTTGTCTCAGAAGATCAAATAGGGCATCGTAGTAGACATTCGACACAGTATCTGAACCATTGCTTGTTGAAGTGTATGCAGATATGACAAAAACATCGTCTTTCTGGTCTGTGCTGACAAACTTTAATGAAAGTACTAGGTCCGATGGTGCAAAGGTGACAATTCCCTGGGACCCATTAATGATAGCTTTCTTTCCTAGGCTTCAGTACAGTCCTCTCCTCAGCTTGACTACGACCTTCGGCTCCATCGTCATCGGAGACCCTATGAAGAAACCAGTGATCCATAGCATCATAAAAATCCGAATTTGAGTGAATAGCAACGCCTAGGATTGTAAGGGGGCATTTCAGAAACACATCACTCACCCGTTTCCGGACTCGTGAAAGTACTCGAAAGAGTACTTTGGTGACCTATCTGTTGGAGAACACAAACACCAGTTGCCTTCGCTTGAAGACAGGGAAGTTGGCAACAGAGGGGGAATAAAGTGAAGATGAATGAACTGGCCTATCAGGACGACGGTAACTTTGATGCTTCTCAGTGGTTTATTCTGCAGAAGGGGGTTGACTTGAAGAACATCACCCCGAATCTGTGACTGAGGTGTTTGACAGCAGACGATGAGGTTTTCTTTGGATATCCTACTGGGAGAAGATTAATCATTAATCTGGCTCAATCGGGGGTGGAAACCTTACCTAGCTCGAGGGTACAGTAAATAAGACGCTGGTGTCCTGGTCGATTCATCGATGCTACGTCGCGCCGATTGTGACGGCGGTCGCGTTCAGTAGCAGTCTATGTGCTCTTTCGTTTGGGGGTGACCTTTCTAATCCCATTGTTCCCGATTCATGAGATAGCAGTGTCACAACTGTAAGGGGTAGTTCTACTGTGTTCTCATAGGTTCGTGCATCACTACCGGGACACTCATAAGCGATCACTAGTAAGACATACAATCCTGTAAGTATAACTGCTCTTCGTTTGGCTTCTCTCCTCTGATCTGTTTAGCATGGTTGTAACTGGTAGTGCCAGAGTCTCAATCAACATAATCCTTCGAGTCGATGAAGTGTGTGGCATAAGGAACCAAAAAAAGTTCACCTAACGTTTGTACTAATCATCATGGGATTGGCCGGATTCTTATTGTATCAAAACTACCTTTCATTTTTGCTCCTCGTAGATACTACCTGAAGAGCATCCACGAGGAATTGGCTAGATTTTGTTTAAATCATGGCTGCACTGGTAATCTCTACACACTGCGAGGTGTTTGGATGCTGTGTGATGGACCGGTAGTTGTTTACTTAAACATCAAAAAATATCTTTGATCTATTCGATAAGAAGTGATGTGTCCGGCAATTATGTTATTATCCTTGGGACGACCTATTGCCATAGCTTGAGGCCTATGGCGGTTTGTTACCTATCTTCAGTATCATGTGGGGTGCAGTGGGGTTGCAAAGCCTCCTCTCTCTTTTTCAGTTTTGTCTTAGACGAGGTCCTATGGAACGTTCTCATCGTCTCTACGTGAATGTGAACGTGCCACCTGACGTCAGACTTGGAGTATGAATGTGATATTGTTTCAATCTGCTGTGTATCGTGTTGAGCTGAAGCCACTCCGACAGATCAGGGCTTTCAGTTCGTCAGTTTGCAACTTATCTCGCATCTGCAAAATGTAGAATGCTTGTACAGCACTGACAGAAGTCCCCTCTGCACTTATTGCTGTTGTTGAACACTCTGAGTAGTCGAGATGTCCGTCTACCCTTGGGGGTTGCTTCATCTTCGGCTGAATTCACAGATAGTTCAGTTGAAGCCCAGGTGGCATTTCCCGAGTTGCGCCGTCGTGATCTTTATCTCCGTATAAGCCCGAGTGCGTAATGCTATGATCAGTGAATGACTCTCTTCAACGAACAATGCTACAGAAATTGGCCGCATGCTGTAGAAACAGCTCAGCAACAGATATGTTCGTCTACACGTTTTCAAGACAAATATACTCTGCCACTAACTGTAATGAAACTTTACGTACGCTTCTCTAACTTGAGCACATTTCATGTGTTTGCCCACCGGTGGTAACTGTCCTGGGTTTTGAGTGTCAAAATGTTGATATTATTGCTCGCTTCGAAAGGGTTTTAACTTCCACATAGTGGTCTAAGGACAGCGGACATCTTTGATTAGCAGATCTGTTGAAAGTGGCAGAAAGTTAAAATCATTGATGGCTATGCTGCAAGTCACTTCGTTCCTCTTAGTTGCGTTTCTGCGTTCCATTAGTCGTCGCTGTTGCGATTTTTTACGATTGCTCCCAACGTTGCAGTTTCTCCGTTATGAAACCGCACGTAACCGGCTAAATAGTTGAGTGTATTGCTGTGGACGGTGTCGGATTGTTAACTCCACCTTTCAAGTTATTCCTTATTTTCATCAATCTGCCAATTTGTTTGTTGATATCTGCAACAATGATTGCATGGGTTACTATGCTCACAGGAATAGGTTTAAACGGGATATGTGTTTGTAGTCTTACGATCTATAGTTCCTTTTTATTGCGCGTTGACGTCTATAAACCATTTGGAGCTCTCCCTTTTTTGTGAATTTTTCAGACTGGGACTACGTGACTCCTATGTTGGTACCTATGACTTTCGAAGCGCTGATACATGAAGTAATCGGAATCGAGTTGGGTGCGTTTCCTGGTTTTGTGTCTCTCCTTTCTGTGAAGCACATTCTGATTTTCATGCTGTTTATGGCTGTTCATTTCGAAAAACTTACCTTTTGTTTGTAGTCTTCGTCGACAGTTGAGTTCACCTTATCTGTCTTCCTTTTTTATTGCAAGTGACCCTATTTAAGCGCTCATACAGGCGTCTTAAATAGCTGCTAAGGCGTTCTTTGTTAGTAGTTTTGGTTGTGTTCTATCAGGCAGCCCGTGATATACAACAGCTATTATCATCGACCAGCGAGGTGTAAATTCCTCCGTTGAACTCGATTCCCGTATTTACTATCCACCTCTTCTTTGGCGAGGGCTTCGCTCGCTCCTCTTTATACAAAAGGTTACAATCTTTTTCGACAATGGTGTACCGTTCGCATTTGACACTCCATGCAGCAATTCACAGCGATGTTGAAACACAGCGGAGCACATGAGGTACCTTTGTTGTCGCATCGATAGGTACACTGGGCTAACCGAACGATTGTTTCAGTAGATAGCTGTTGACATGCACCACGTCTGATGGGTGATTGAATTGACAAATTGTCAACATGTCCTCGGCAAGTAAACTAAGATACTAATTTCGGAACTTTCGCATATCATATCGCTTACTATGTCCTGCTGCCGTGATACTACAAACGCAATTAATGAGGGGCAAATTGGGCGAAGAATAGTCGTACCTGAGTGTGGAGCCTTACCTTCAGCAAATAGTTTAAAAAGTGAACAATACTGGCCGATATACATTACAGATTATCTTTCAATATTCAGCGCATTGTAATGGCTTTGGCTGTTATCCGCTTTATTTGGATCTTGAAGGCTTCAAAGATTCCGTTTTTTATTGTCCAGAAACCTAATAGTTGCCTGCCACTTTCTTATCTTGTTGTCGACGTGATACACTTTTGTAGCCAGTTCTTGAAATCGCAATCATTAGCACCTCGTCATTATCTGTGTACATTGTTAATTATATGTCTCGCTAGGTGTATTGCCTTTCATCTCTGCTCTGGCTGCCGTAAACAGTCAGTCTCTGTTCAAGCAGTTCTTTTGTTACTGGATGGTGTTGTGTTTAACTTAGTTCGATTGCAGTGGAAACGATTCAATAGAAATGGTAATGAAAAACGCAGAAAATTAAGGTTTCTCGAAATAGCTTATCAGTCAAACCGTACTCATTTAAGCACCATTCGTAGAACAGATTCATAGAATGTCCTGTTTTGACCGTCGGTATCTCCGAAGCGTTGGCGGCGTTTGATGGGAACACTGTGTCAGCAGTGATGAAGTCTGTGAGCACTCCTTGGTACAACAATCGAAAGAGGTGGAAAAAGCCTTTTTATCTGGAGATAACAGAAGGTTTTTTTCCTGATCCGTAGTTGTACTGGCCGTCAAGTCGATGTAAGTGAGACCATATATGAAAAAGATGGTTCACTTATCACCAGCAGCCAGTCGCGCCGACTTGACAGGTGGGCTGAACATTTTGAAGAGCAGTTCAGTTGGCCTTAACCTGATCATGTGGACGACGGGACGCGATTGGTCAGCTATTGCATTCCAGACGGTCCTCCGTCGGAAGCAGAAGTGGTCCTGGAGCTCAAGTTAATGAAGCGTAATAAGGCTCCTAAACCAGACCTCCTCTCTCCTTCTCTTTTCAAGGATGGTGGAGTGAGGTTGTTATCAGAACTGGCAAAACTTCTCCAGACGATCTTGGAGACAGAAGAGGTACCTCGTGGTTGGTGTCTATCAACAGTCATTCCCGTTTTCAAAATAGGGTCCCGTGTTCCTTGTGACAACGACAGAGGCATCAGTTGGGTATCTGTTGCGTCCAAGTTACTCACTGGCCTCATTTTTACGTCGGCTCACTAAGCCCAGAGAAAGTCAGATACGCGAAGAACAAGCAGGATTCAGATCCGGTCAGGGTTGTGTTGATCACATTTTTGCCTTACGACGGATCTTGGAACATCGGCATTCATATAGGCAGCTGACGGTCGTGGTCATTTTAGACCTGAGGGTTGATTTCGATTCAGTTGCTCGTAACGTTCTCTGGAGCTGTCTCCTTCGCAAGGGAGTGCCAGAGAAATACGTGAATCTATCGAGGTCACTGTACGCTCACTCTGCTTGCAGAGTGAGAGTTTATGGACAACTGTCTCGAGCGTTCATCACTTCTAGTGGTGTTCGTCAGGGGTGTCCGATTTCCCCCTTCCTGTTCAATTTTGTCATGGACGACATTCTGGAGGGTGCGCTTCGTGAATCCAGTGGGCTTGGTGTTGAGCTTCTTCCTGGCGCTAGATTGACCGACCTGGAGTA
>QNGE01003046.1:32300-61354 GCA_008508345.1 Paragonimus westermani | reverse complement strand
CTATCCGAGATGGCGGTGTGTCGCAGTCAATGGCGTACGTGTATCCATACCATTTCTAGTTCTTTCACTTAGTCTTCTTTTAGTATTTGTTGACCTTCTTAGTAACGTTTCCTTCTAGGATATTCCACGTCACTGTTGAGGTGAGTGGCGGCCCTAGCCACAGTACCTTTGGTCAGGCTCATGGCTGTTATGATGATGATGATGAAGTCCCTCGATTTGTCTTCGAAACGGATAAACTCTGTCTACCCTTAAGTTTATTGATCTCGTTTCACAGGCTTCGTTGGTTTGTCCACATCGTGTAAATGTCAACTCACTGCCTATCATATCTTCTTTTGTTTGCGAGTGCTTTGTTAGGCTGGGAGCGGCAGCCGGTGACCAGTGCGTGAATTGGGTTCGGGTTAGAAGGCGCTCACTGTGAAGCTTGTGTCAGTAAGGTGCTGCCGGCTTCTTGACTGGGGTCCAAAGGATAGTGAAGACCTTTTGTTGGGGACGCTGCCTGACATGGCGAAGAACAGAAGTCAGTAATGCTGCTGCTGCTGCAGGCCTTTATGTGCATTGTGATGACCTTTCCTTCTGTATTCCCCCAAATTTCGTTCCTCTTCACCTTACTCCACTTTTTTCCCATATTGTTGTACGTGGTATGGCCTGTTTTCTTTCTCCATGTATGTGGTCAGCCTCCTGTTCAGTTTATACAGCCTGTCGTCCACTCGAGGGAGCGCGATTATGAAAAATCATGCTTTTACTCAGTTCGATTTGGTGACAATGACAGTCTGCACTCATGCTACGTTTGCTATATCAAGTTAACAATGAAGCCCCACAATGAGCTCATCTAGCTGACTTTATATGTTGTGTTAGGGTGTGTGTGTAACGGAGTCCAACTATGATATTTCTAAGCTCCCGGCGTCACTCCGTTGTTCAGCTAATAGGCTCATGTTGCACATGGGTGTGCGGTCGCTGTCAGTCCTTCAAATTCAACCAAGGCCCTGATTTTCCATATTTGGGTTCCTTCTACTTCAGGAACTCCGCCAACCCATTCAGAACTCATTCTGTTTTACTTTAGACCTGCCATACGGACCCAGTAGGGTTGGTTTCAGTCATTAAATAGTCGTGTGGCAGCTCCCGAAGTTGGTGGGAAAATGGTACAAATTTGATCACCGTAGTTCGGAGGTACACAGTTTAATAGTCGGCTAATAGAGAGTTTCCTGGTTATGGTCACTAGTTAATGGTATGGCTTGAACGCATTGAAATCAACATCCTGGTGAATCTCAGCTTGAATTCACTGATTCTGTAATGAGTTTAAGTGATTCTCAATACGTGGTAATACCGCTGGGCGAAACGACTTTCCTGGAGTCTAACATGCAACTTCAAAGATTTTTTCGAAGCATTCCTTGACTTCCAGTTATTTGTTGCATTTCGTTGATGCGATGTCATTTTCGCTTACTGGTAGTGGTCTTGTGTGTGAATTAAGTCGTAATTGCAGTCTTCAGCATCTTTTGCTTGCACATATTTTACTACAGTCAGTTAGATTTCGTCCTATTTTTTTTTTTTTCGGTTGCCGTTCTATGTTTTATTTAATCCCAGTGAAACTGCCAATGTTCTACCACTCATGGACGTAATTGATTTCGTTGAAAGTAAACAGGTTTCACTTTGGAAAGCTTATCTTCAACCGGTTTCGAACCAGAAACCGAATCAATAATAAACTAGTCTGAAACTTTCAGACTTCTCGTAATTGCCTCATATGAACCCAATATTTATTCTATTAGATATTCCAATGAACGTTAAACCCAATTACATATTTAGAGTAGCGGTGCTAGCATTCACTGGCACCCGCACACTGCGTACTTTAACGGATTTTGGTTAAGTTTAAAAAATTGTCAAATTTCACTATAACTGGAGAACCTTTTAACCGGCATCGTTAACAAGTGCAGTAACCAAACGTTTTTACTAGGCGTACAGGTTATCAGTCCTATCATATTTTTTTAATGTGATCACATTTTGAGGGTAGCTGTTTTAGTGTTGACTGATATAATGAAACTACACCGCAGGTGACCAACCTTGTATGTGGCGTCAGTATAGCACACGCGCTTGTATCTGTACGTTCGACATCTATTCCGTTCCTACTCCATGTTTTTAGTTGGCACCCTTCTGTCTATGTTGAACGTCCATAGTCAGCCTGTTTACTACCCGTTTGTGCTACTACACTGCTGTTTCTCATATTTCCCTTCATTTTATTGTTGATGTGATCCTGACCACATCAGACATTTTCAATAATTGGATCTGCTCTTTGCCACTTTTAATGAACAACTGTTGTTTACACTATCATTAAGTTTAATCTGTTGACAAATACTGGGGGTGATATGGTTCATACCCAGTGAACATCACCCCCATACAATCACATCTTTCGATTTCGTACGAACTTCCATCCAACTCCTTTTGAATAAAAGTGTTACGTTCGAGTTCCACTGTCATTGGAACTCGTCACTCGTGTGTAATCACTGTATAATCATGTGATGTGTCTTCGATTCACTCTGCCATGCATTTTGACAGAATGCACGTAATCAAAAAGGTTTGTTGATGTATCATTCACAGTTGTACTGGCTTTTCGTTTTCGTAATGATCAAAATGTGAAGATTATTTACATAGATTTCAGCACCTCAGGGATGTTCTTAGCTTCACTACTTTGTCGATAACTACTACTTTTGGCCAGTAACCTAGTTTCCTGCTCAGTAATAGTGACTTGACAAGTAAATCTTCTCACTCATCGAATTCCCATCTGCGTACAGCCTTCTATTGGCTACTGTTTGCACTGAGCGATATGCAGTGCTTTTGAGCGTGCATAACATAGCGCATCCACTCACAATGTTGGTGGTACAGAATTCCTGTTGTTTTTGGTTCATGTAATCGTCAGCATTCACCAGCCTTTCGTTTGTGCGTCGTTCCACGAAGGTGCCAATCTAATCTTTTCCCGCTCAAATTGCAGGTGTGGTTGAACTTCCGGAGTCGGTTTGTTCAGACAAGGGATTGAGAAAACAAGTACTTCATAGTGACAAACTGTTTTGTTATAAAGTAAGTTTGTCAGACAATTATTGCAAAAATATCGCACCATATGTCTTTCTGCACTGATGAGGCAAACAATGATCTTGTTGGTTCCAAATTCGGTTCGTGTGATAATTGTCCGGAGTCCGGATTATATTAATAAATTTATTTGACAGCCCCAAACTGGGGCAAAGCCTACGGGGCGGTGTAAGAGCTTGAATGTTTGTCAAGGGAAATATATCAGTTCGCTAATTTGAAATTCCGATCTGTAAGATTTTCAAGGAGGTATCTTATGCCGTGCTGGCTATCGTGAATTGATACATACTGGACCAAAACTGAGGGATGAGGCCGAATTGAATCACAAGGGATTACCTTCGGATGAACTCAGTGTTCTAACGACACGTGTTGCAGGGAGTCCGTAGCTCTTGGGAAACCTTAGATATGTTGTTCCTGTTGAAAATCTAAAGTCATAACGAGTTGTGGCTCATTGTGTGCGTACGCATTTTGTTGTTTGTAGAAATGTGTAGATCATCAGCACCGGTTTGCTGAGGTACATAAGTCACATGAACTACTATACGTCACTGTTCGCGATGTGCTGCGCCGAGGCTAAACTGCGGATGACATGAGCTGTTTGAGTAGCCTGTGGGGCTATTTGTACGTTTTCCAATGCTCCTATGTGGAAATGCAACACCATCGATCCGTTTCTTGTCTCCACGTATACTTTCCCCGGTGCAACAGCCTTTCTGTGCACAGTATACGTTATCAGTCAGTCACGTTACGCCAGCTGGAAACCCGGTTAAAAATCTGGCTCTCACACTTGTTAGGCGCAGCTTGATTCGCAATCACCTATCATTAATAACTAAATCTCCTTATAGGTACTGTAACTTGCAATCAACTAGATTTGTAGCAAAACTTGAACAACTCTCATCGTCGATTACGGCTTTTCCATTTTGACAGACTGCCCAGTTGTTCTGTGATGAAAAAGACCACTAACTTCCAGTTTTCTCTTGTTAGCGCTCAGTGACAGCGCACGTCTAGACATGGCTTTAAATTCCTGACTCCACTCTTGCGAGATGAGTGTTAATCGCCACTCCGTATATCATCCATGAAATGGAACGAGTTTCGTGTCATTTGTTGGATGATGGTTTCCTGACCTATATTGCTACCTTAACACGGTGGTCAATTTCGTGTAATGTTTTGTTCCGGCTAGTAATTCGATCCTTCCAGGTGCAGCGTTATCAGACAGGCCAAAGGGGAGCAGTCAGAAGAAAAGTAGATGCCCTCATAGGGTTGTACGCCATACTGCTGACCGCGTAGGAGCGCCAAGGTAGTGAGACACGATCCCATGGGCATACAGCAGAACTGTTTTTGTAGTTGTGGCACTGCTACCTTCCTCGTGCGGAAGAAGGGGCTTAAAAAACCTACAGACAAACAGTGGATGGTAGGCGAATTGTAATGGGCCCGCTTATCAAGAAGTGGTTGCATCTTCGCGGTATACGTTTGCATTCAAACTCGCACAAAGTTGTTACTCTTATTGTCCAGACTAAATAAATTTTGAAAGCGCTGTGGGACTTCACATCGCAGTTCACACGTAGTGCGGCGAAACTAGAAACAGCGGAATCAGTTCTCCATCAGTTTGCGAATATGTTCCATTTCTGAATGCAGCGTTTCATTATATAGCTCCTCGTGAAAAAATCCTATACCGGTACACCCCGTTAGAGAACTACATTTTTCTCTTGTCCATCTGCATCCATCGATGCATGCTTGTTCTCAGCTCTGTGCTGCCTTAGAATTTTGCCGACGGCGAGATGCTAGTCGTTCGGAATTCACGGTGGCTAAGACACTGGAGCCAAGCGATTTGACCTGAAATGTGCGCGCATCCTCGTACCAGCGAGCCTAACTATAGTTACAGTGGCGTCCGGGACCGTTTGCTAATCCGACTTGATTCAGAGGTCTGCTTTTGAATAAATACCTTTAGTAAGCTTTTATGCTGGAGTTTCTGTGAGATAGTTTGGATTCTGGACTTAGTTTCCGGGTTCTCAGTTGTGAAACTACTGATATATTTTCAGGTATAGAATTTATGTGTATCGTTTACACGGTACATTGAAATTCAGTCAGTCAGTCAGCCTAGAATCCAATGCCGATATTGTGCGCGTATATGCTCGCGGATGCGCATGTATGTAGTTCGAATCCCTGGCTAGCGTGACTGTGTTCGTTCGTCATTCGTCGAACATGCAGCTCTGAGAAGCCAACTGCAAAGGAGTGATAGTGAACCATAGTTGCCAGCCACCACGACCGGTGGAGGTTACTGATCTAGTTCAGGCAGCTCCCCATGAAACAAGGTAAAAAGTGAACCAGCCGATATATTTACGAAAGTAAAAGGTGAATCGACACAATTAGTGGGGACTTCGACGAACCATAATAGGAAGTCATATAATTATTTCATAAATAAAGGCTAAGAGCTGTACTGCCAGTTTGAATGACCCACAATTGGTCAACAAATATCGCCGCATTTATGAATACATGTTCATTGAACCACTCATGGGATATATCCAGGACCTGCTGCCTAATGGTTCTAATTATTGGTTTACCTTTTCAGATCTGGGTTTCACATCAAATGTGTTTTTGCACATTGTCTTTGGATGTAACATGAATTCATGTAGACAGACAAGACAACATACCATACTGTGAGGACAATGCCTCGGTAGTCAGCACTCTTGCTTCATGAGAAAGTGGCTGTCGTGGCAAGTAGATACACTAGTGATGGTCTCTAAGAATGGTGAAATTCGAATCTAGTGTTGCTTTTCAGAAGGATTCCATTGTAAAAGCCTATCTGACTACGGAAACTTTGATCAAGCGTTAGTGACGCTTATTTTGTCACATACAATAGCATGATGAGTGTAATACACCAACCACCCACGCGTGTGTGAGACAATCAGAAATCTTCTAAGGTCAACGTAGATTGAAGGATGTAAGTTCACCATGTGCGTGTTTTTTTTGGCTATCAGTGATCATGACAAGTGGTTTATCCTTTGGCCTTGACACCAATATTGATACGGATTAAATGTTTTTTGTGCGTAAATTTGTGCATGAAAGCCTTTTTCTGCACTCTTAGTTCTGGTAACTTCCAGTCTTACCTTTGAGTTTGCATTATTAGAACGCCAGATATCACTTCTTATGTATGTATTGTATCCCTTAGTCACTGACTGTACTCCCTTTTTGTTTAGGAAGTACGCAACATGCATATCTCTCGCGTTCACACCATGCTTGAGAGCTGGAGGAACAGTTTACAGGATACCCGTAGTGGTCTCGAACTGCAGTTAGCCACACGTAGGCCATCTACAAACACTCTCTCGACGACTGTCAGCAACAATAGTAACTACGTTGCGGATCTGAAGCAGTTAGGGTCCCAGGTTGGTCCACTAATTGCAAAGCGGCGCGAGCTATCCTTTTTGTTATTGGTCTTAGAACATATCCTGCACGCAATGACGGAGTGTGAAAGAATTGAAGACCTGCGGGCAGCGCAAACGATTTTATTACGCTCTGGCAGTGGAGAAGGTCTCGCTATGGTAACGGGTACGATGCCATCTCAGAGTGATGAAGATCAAAATAACCCCTTGAAATCGGTTCCACCTGCTGCGGGTGGGCCTTGCGGGACTGCTGCAGATGATCTTGGTTCCATGCCCCTGCGGTTAGCAATGGAATGGATTAGTACACAGTTAGTAAATTCGGTTTTCGATAGTCACTATTGTGTGTATGCAGTAATAAATGTATTTCTATTGAGTTGTGCCCGACGTTTGCTGTTTATGTTGGTCTGTGAGATAGTCTGTACGAATGTCTATGGAGGAAGTTGCAAGAGAAGCACTGTCTGTCGTGCAGATGAAAGGAACGTGTCCGGAGGCTGCAGCGTCGGACTAAGACAAAGTCTAATAGCTACATAACCAGACAGTCGAAGTGCTTCTGATTAATGGGTGCTATCACCGTGACCTTCATGTGCGTATTGGATGGACGGTGTGCCCTTTGACTTCTCATATTACCTTCGATTGCTTTTTCTGTACAATATTCTGCTTGTTTTGTAAATTGCTCACGGTCTCTTGGTTATATCTTCTGGCAGCCTTCCCTTTACCCGGATTTTTTCTTTCGTAAGCTAAAGATTCCGCTTTGTTTTCTGTTCGCTGTGTTTAGCACTAGACTACAGCAATAACACAACTGGGTTGATTATACGCCTTCGTTCTATACAGGAAACTAAGGTGTTGTGTTTTTCAGCCGTCACGCTCACAGGATGTACGTTTCCATCGTACGTGGGTCACAGAGCTATTAGTCTTGTTTATATTATGTTAGATTGTTCCCTCCAGACCATTGGCAATCATTTCACCAGTCGGAATTACATCATGTCACCTTCCGTTTCACATATCTGTTCGGGTGGACTGCTATTCTGTTCCTGAAATTCCATGGTCGATATTCTCATCTGGATATACTTTTGTCGGCTGAACGTAGGGTTTACGTGTTTGCGATCGGTCTTGCTCTGTGACTCAGAAGCTTCATGCATACACGCAAATTACACCTGCTAGCTGTCAGTATTCTTCCACCCTCTTCGCCAATTAACTTACATCATTTGGGCTGATCTTAGAAGCAACGCTACAGTCTGTGAACGTGTTATCAGGGAATGTTACATTGTTCCCGTATTTTGGATCAATTATACTTTCGGCTTAAATTCGTTTACTTTGCTATGAGCGTCCAACCGTCAGCTAATCATACTGTCTTTCTCCTTCTGCGCATCGTCTGTTTCAGCCACGGTGATCGACTAATCGACGGTATTCGCATGGCGGCTCTTGCTTGCGTCACACATGACGGTTTGGCGGATGAAGCCTACTCGATTATACACCGGGCTGTTTTACATGCAGTGGGGCAGACAGCATACCCAATGTTGCATGCCCTTCGATGCCTACGAATCCTGGCACCACGCAGTCGGTTTGCGCGTCCGTCCCCTTCTGGAATCGCAACCAACACTGCTAGCGACGACGATAGTGGTGGCGGTAGTGGAGATGTCAAGAACGCCTCAAGCGCATCTAGCCGAAATCTGTCGGCCAAAGTCGTTCGTCTTAGTCTGATCCACCGCCGAAAATCAGCGTACAAGTGCGTATAACGGCTTCTCAGAACTGCTAATTAATCATTTGATGGTATCTGTACACATGCTTTCTCATTTGTTGTATATGGTCATTATCATGCTGGATGAACCGAGTAAGCTTAGGTTCGGCATATAATGCCAAACAAAATTACTGGCTGTTCGTGGTGTGCAATAATTGCTGGCCCAGCTGTTCTGCGAAACACGAATTGCTCCGCACAACGCTCACCTTACTTGGCCACACTACGCGAGGGCTACGCGCCCTCTTAGAGAGTGCGTGGTGGGTACTGGAGGAGTTCAATCCTCTTAGAGTTGTGCGTTGTTTTTTCGTTATTGACCTAGTTAATCATTCGTGACCCTCAGGCGGAGCCATTCATTAGACAAACTTGCTCCCATCAAGTTATTTTTGTTCCGTACACCATTTGGGGACGCCACTTGTAAAGTACTGTTGTGAGGACATCATTTCACAAATCATCACTTCCGACTGCAAACATTGGTATGTGCCATTTATATTTAATTGTGTTTTGGCGCTATATTTATTGTGAATTAATGTTGAGAATTTATGTGTATTTTCCAAAGGTTTCCTTAGATACAGCACATTATAATGAATTGGCTAAAAGCCGTTCCGAACAATATTTACTCTGGTCTATGTACTTCGGGCGACGCTCTACTGAAGCGCTGTTGTCAATTTCACACAAGCCACAATTTTTGTTTGTCGTTTCACTTTTGGATCGTCACACATCAGTTTGTTCCCCTCTGATCAGATATATTTGTCTAAGACGTCCTCCACAACTGCTCACCGGGCTCGACCTTACTTTTCGTTGCGCGCCAAGGTCGTTGTTGAGATCCTTCACAAGTCCTCTTGTCATACGTCCTTTTCGTTGAGCTCTTCGATGGGATTTCGAAAGCTCGCCCTTATGGGGTAATAGTTCCGTCGTTGTTGCTTATCTTACCTTATCTGTTATTTTCGTTTTCTGCCGGTATTCAACTTATTTTCGTCCACTCTGTTTCTTTTTTTCTATCAGCCGTCTTCATCATTTGCTCCACCTGAGTCATTATTGCCAAACAAACAGACGTATTGATCAATCGCCCGTATCTCCCAGCTACGTTTACGCCGGACAGCACTGTCCCGTGGTTGTACGTTTGACTGAAGTGGTTTGGGCTTCATCGCTACTCGACTCGCCAATGGAGAAACAGCCTAACAACCCCACCGATTCTTCACGCACGGGCACGACGCATTCGGTGGATACGGAGTTGATACATCGGAAACAGCTGGTTTCGGCGTTAAAGCTTCTGGGTCTGCC
This sequence comes from Paragonimus westermani, assembly GCA_008508345.1. NCBI lineage: Eukaryota > Metazoa > Platyhelminthes > Trematoda > Plagiorchiida > Troglotrematidae > Paragonimus > Paragonimus westermani. Next base: position 51,889 of record QNGE01003046.1, on the reverse strand, counting down.
TGATACAGGTACATTCGTTTCGAACTCATCATCACGTATTAGTGCTTTACGGATTAGCAAACCCACATCCGCCTAAAACTGATCACCCTGGTCATTCACAGCCGACGCTGACCGCAGACGTATTACTGGTTACAATGGCAAAAGTTTTCACACCTCTCGGAACTGTGACGTGACCTGGAATATGTGGAAGAAATGCAAGTAGAAAACTGTTTTACCAGAATAGACTCACTCTTCATCGTCAATTGGATCATGGATTCCAAATGGATATCTCGCGCCAGCCTCAGTTCGCATGTTTAGTCAGGAGTTATCTAAAGATGTCACTCCCCAGATATTTTTCAATTATTATTCATCTCCAGTTCGAAGTTGTCTCGGACTGTTTCCATTCTCAGTGGGTTTCTGGTTGCTCTCGATGTGACCATTTTTGTAAACCCCAGACAATTGATGCACATTCACATTAATGGGCAAATAGGTACTTTGTTGTGGGCTTATGGTGTCCTGCTTCAATGGAACTTGAGTGTACGATTCTTACGTCGTTACTAACTCAAGTCCGCTCTCAGGTGTACGTACTTTTTACGACCGAACAGCTCTTCCATGTTGCTCCAACTAACGGGAAAAAATGAAGCTGGTGGTTAGAATTGACGTGAGACCACAGTAAATCCCAACACAGAACAACGCTTATATAAACAGGTTCAAGCGGATGATTGTCTGCCTCTGTGAGGGGCGTTCGCTGCAAGTTGGAGTAGCCGGCTTATATATATATATATATATATATATATATATATCAATGAGAATGTCTGCAGCTCAGGTAGCATATTTAAATTAATCCAAAAATAGGGTAGACACTGAGTGGTGAACGATTTATTGTGACGTTTCAAATCCACACTAGGATCCGTTATCAGCATCGTTGACGGTGAAACGAAAAGCGAGCGAAGACAGACGGACACTGTGAGCGGTAGAACAACCTCATTCCGACACATTTATTTGTTTGATAACGGATCCTAGTGTGGATTTGAAACGTCACAATAAATCGTTCACCACGAGCGAAGATAAGCCGACAGACGAACACGATGAACGACGAAACAATCTCGTTCCGCGCTCAAATGTGAGAGGATGGGGAAACCATGTCAACCTATGAAGAAGTGTGTCGGAATGAGATTGTTGTGCTGCTCACTGCGTTCGCTTGTCAATCTGTCTTCGCCCGTCTTTTATTTCAGCGTCAACGATATTGACGTGGTGGCTGCCTGTATTTACGCGACGATTGAATGTACTCCGAGAACGCCCGCGTATCAAGCAACATACGGGCGGAGAGTGTATATTAGCTTAATATTTGGTTTATCGTGTAACACACATCAGGGCTTCCGGAACTGTCTGTCATCCAGTACGTTTTCGTTCCCATTTGACATTTTTAACTGAGCCGAATATGCAAGCTTCACAGTTTGGTGTGGACGACATTTTAACTTGTTTGCAATTGACTACTCCTTGCTTGTTTAGTACAGCTCTTTTCTGACGACTTGGCACTCATCTTTTTCTGTTCGGCTCTCCTAGCCTCCTCCTCGTTTGGTTTAGTCAATTTCACTGATCCATCTCTGGCAGCAGCCGGCTATCAACACGATGCCTTTGAACTCCGCGGGCGTCTGACTGCACCAGCCGCACGGCCCCTTCCCCTAATGTCAGTTAATCAGCCTGTTCTGGTCGTCTTTCCCGGCGGATGTACGTACGGGGAGGTTGCTGCACTTCGATTCGCTGCTGCTCGCCGCCGCTGGAACCTACTGATCGCCACTTCATGCCTGCTCACATCACGTGATCTACTCCAACAAGCCGGTCAGGATGCTCTGAATTGTGAACCATCATGATTTCTGCTAGTGACACCCTGTGGTTTTCCACATTTGGCTGTGCTTATCACAACTCGTTCTCATATCATTGCATTTGCGTTGTTGTGTTATTGTGAGCTATTTCGTTATTTTTGAATCACTATTTTGATACTTTTCGTAGTCGGCTCAGGCTCTCCCTCCTCCCTTTGAGAAAAAATTAACGCGTTCAGATTTGCCTGATTTCTTCGAGAATGGTGAATCAGCCGTCATGTGAACAAATATAGTGAAGAATCAATAAAAATTCAGGCTGCTCGATCGCGATAACGAAGTGGAAAATGGTTTTATAATTGTTGCTTATCTAGATGGTCTGTATCCATCCTACATATTTGCCTGATAAGCCAGTCCTAGTTAACTGAGTGCTTCGTGTGGGCGGTCGGTATGCGACATTTAAAGCGGATATCACTTTGATCGGATGAATTTTTATTCACAGATCTGCGACACTTCTCTATGAGTTACAATGGATTCCAGCTCTCTACTTTTTTATGCCAGAGACTAAAATCTCTCAACTCTCGAGCATCGGTCTCTCATATTATTTGCTCACGGATTGTGTGCATGTGAAGCACCGAACTGTTCATCAGTGATAGCGTCACAGCTGTCTTTTGAAAGTGGGCGTCGGCTAGCCGATTAGTTCGAGCGCTGACACACTGTTGTACTGATGGTAGCTTGCCAATTCACTTAGTTTACTTTAATTATGCAACTCTCGTTTGAGCGTTTATATTTCTTATAGCCTCTAGTTTTTTCTGGTGCATTGTGAAGTTTCCACCAGGAAAGCGCATCATCACAGCTATTAAGTTCAACGGTAAAGCCAATGTTATGCTTATTTTGACAGTGAGTTACTAGTTTGTTTGTGGTTCGCTGCAGCGAATGTCATTGATTTTTCCATTGTATGAGCGGACAAGTTTCTATGCAAACAGTTGTTTGCTTCCTTGATCTCAGAAACACGAAGATGTTTCTTCCAGAATGCTAAACGGTGAATCAGCATGTGTCGCAAGAGAACACCTGACAAACTGGTTTTAACTCTTCCCAAATTTTTACGACGGCTGTCAGTAAGACTATCTTTGTAATCGCGAGAATACGAGTATACTTTATCGAACCTCTGTAGCCTGGAATAGAAAACACGTCAACGTTGGTGTCGGTTGGTAAGCTGGTCAGAATTCTTAGGCGATGAATGGAAGGTTATGTAATTGCCCCGGGGCATCAAGGCAACTTGTTTGTGCAAAGGAAAACTGTTCCGTTGGGTAGCTGCACAATCGGCCTGTTTGCTACGCTTCTGATTACAGTAGAATGCTTTCAACTAATTGTCGCGAATATCATGCAGTATGGCTGGGGATTACAGAGAGCGAATTATATGTGTGCTTAAATTAACGTACGACTTCCTTCCGAAGTGCTGCTATTCAGTAGGCGTTAAAAGTGTCCTCAGACAAGTCTGCTGAATGCATCAAATTAAACAGCGCGATCACAAGATAGTTGACTATCACCATATGATTTAGTTGATGCAATGTCTTAATCCGTTTCACACGCCTGTTGGAAACGAAGTAAGAAACCCAAATCGTTTTCAGATGTTGGACTTGCCGTATTGGCGCTGACGTTGAAAATGTGTGATACAGTGTGCGTATTGTTTTAATTTGCCTGAACTTTTTTCGTCGTGTGCAAAATATTTTAAGTTTGTGAACTACCGAGATCGGGGGTGAAAATGGGAAGGTTGAATCCATCGTATTTCGGACTGTTCAGGCAGAGAGGGACAGCCGCTTTATGGTTTTCAAACAGACGCGTGCGAGCAAGCTCACAATTTGGACCTTTGAAGTAGGATGTTAACGTTCACGTGACATTAGACTAACAAATTTTAGCCACACGTACTTGAGGTGAGTAATACTTGCCAACACTATACTCCCTAAGTTTAACACTCCTGTCCTGGGAACATTTGAGGGGAGCGAGCCGTTTTCCCATCGGCTACCTTCGTTGACGTGGTGAACCTATCATGACCACACATTATTTGGGGACGTGGGATTTCCATAATCCCTCCATAGAAGAAATAAACCAACAGCCAATCCGAGATCAGCCAGTATACGTACTGTCATCAGGGAGATTCATAATTTACAAAGCTCCGCCCATGTACAGTCACCACCGCCATGTCAAGCAAAAATATTGTCAGCCTGATTAGTGGGCTGTTCACCAGTAGCTTTGTTCCTGGTCCATGCCAAACTGATGCCCAGCAAATGACCACCACAACATTTAAACGATGCACTTCAGGCACAATATTTTGCAAACGCGGGTGTGCAGGTGACTTCAGGAATTGCATTTTAGGATCTGGGCACGGACTATTGACTTAAACGACGACTGCAATATAAGCCAAGTGTCATTCAGCTATGAACGAAAGACAGGCCAGTTTTTGATATTCCTCAAAACAGTATCCGGCTAAATTGCATTCCGTGGAACAATTCTTACATTACCTATCTGTTTGGTCTTGAGTTAGCATAAGGCAGTGACTTTAATTCTGGGTTCGATTACTCGTTAGCCAATTCCTGTCTGGATTTGAGCAATCTGACAGCATCTCAGCCCTCATATATTTCTGTGGTTGTCCGGCAGCAATTACTGAATGGAGTAGCGCCCACTAGTATTTCTCTAAGCCAATCAGGATGGCGCATATTGGCAAGTGTTCGCCTCGCCTGATGATCCTCTGCAGTAGCGTGAGGAATTGCGCAGTTATGGCAAGCCACAAGCTAAGGATATTCGAAGATACACTTCCTTTGAGAGTCTGTAGGATGATAGTATGCTCAGGGCGGTCTAGGCGAGAATCTAGCATTAACAACGAGGGCGTATTTATTATGGTTGTGGTAGGGCAGCGCTCCACTGCGCCGGACTAACAACGAACAGATCTCACGATTTCAGAATCCTCGGCCCCAAGTTGAAAAACCACAGAAGAAAAGCTTGCTTTCCTCTCTTGGTAAGGGGGGAGTACTGGTACGGGAATTCTAACTGAGTATCACTTCTCGACTAAACAATCGAGATCGATAACTGCAGAAAAATGGCAACATGGACACAATTCCGACATTAACCACAGGAAACTAAAAAAACGGGCGCGTGAGCTTCACAGATGGTAGGCTCGTTGAGGTCCATAAGGGATGCAGAATTACAACCTGATTTACCCATGAACAGTTCCATATCACGAAATCGCGGAATCACTAGCGGACACCCACAATCCGTTGCTGGACTGCTATGACGCCATCGTGCTCAGAAGTCTTTCAAGTTGATATAATTTCTTGAATACGCTCACGTGATGTGTTTGACTAACGAATCACTATATAAGTTTCATTCCTGATGTTTTTTTTTCAGTCAAAATTCAAGCTTTCATATCCCACTGGGTTATTAATGCGATTGTTGAGAAAAAAGGTAAATTTGTTAGCGCAAACGTGTGCACTAGGATTCTCGAGCATTGTTGAAGTTAATTCGTTTGGTAATGAGACGTGTGCAACTTAAATGTCAAGTTCGGTGGTTAACTGGAACTCATTTCTATTTAAAAGGAAAATACCTCTATTTCGAGATAAGAAAAGAAGCAAATTGACAGTGTAGCTATTGGTAGCTTGTTAATGCGCACACTGACAAATATACCTTGTTTATAAAAATGAAGTTAGTGAGAATATCCCAGAGTAAGCGTCATCTGTAAAACCAATGACCACTGGTTAAAGGCAATGTAGATGTGATCTTGGTTGATACCACTAAGGATCACTTTTAGACCTTCTGAATCCTGTTCACCTTTTAAACCCCCTGTTGCTCACTAAGCAACAAACGATAGGATGCCTCACTACAAAGCTTGGTGCACTGCAATGTCAGTCCCGGCAAATAGCAATTACACTTTAGGCTCTGTGCGCCGATTGCCCATAAACGAAGTCTGGTACGGATGTCGTGGATTGTCAGGTCGGAGGTGCGAGTTTTCAAACGCTCGGCCGAATACCCCAACGCGGGAGGAGGTACGTTCAAAAGCCTGCCGCGATCGAATCAAGATCAACGTGCGCGACCGGATGAGTCATCGCTCGACTGGATCGGACCAACGGGCGAGGCAGAGCAGACGAAATACGACAGACGGCCAGATCGGAGGCGTGGTTTCTCCAACATTTAGAGGAACATCTCGACACGATGTTGGAATACGGTCAAGGCCAACATTGGGTGGATGGCGGACAGCATTAGCAGCCGGACGAGCCATCGCGCAAAGAAATCGGACAAACAGACGAGGAATGGCAAGCGGAAACCCTCCCGATAGAAGGCGCTGATCACACACATGAACCGGTCAGAAGTCCACACGACGTGAGAACGGAAAACGGGGGCTGTTGCGGGTTGGAATTATGACTCATAAACGAGAAGGCGCGCGTTGCATGTGACTGGCGATTTGGACAATAAAGATTGTGCTTTACTGGACGCCTTCTCGCTACACGAACACTTCTGCACAGCCCGGCAGATCTGCAACAATAGCTGCTTACAGAGAGGGGAAGAACGGCTACAAACATAACAGAAAAGAGCGTCCCGGGAGCCTTGGTGACATTCACAGCCGGAGAAGGTATGGTTTCCAGGACACAAGGAGCATTGGAACCCACTTTTCAAAGAGAATCATATCACAGCTGATGTAAGTCAAAAGTTACAGCCCGTCCATACTCGTGCTTGCCGTGCGGTTGCAACACGCAACCTGAAAATTTGTTCACAATCGCAACCTGCTGAAGTGTTGTCTCACCTCGTCTGTGAGTCTGTCTGCAGTTGCGATAACGTCTGTATCGGCTGGACGGGTCGATGCATACGACAAATAGCTGAATATATGTCTAGGGAGTTGGCTTGCGCGATGACCCGAATGAGTAAATCAGAATCACACCTTGTGCATAGCAACGTACCTCACAGAAACAGGTCAGTTTTGACCCAAGCAGGTGTTTTGATGTGCTATTGCGAGAGCGGGATCCGAAGTTGCATGTGTTCTCAGGACCAATGCTAATCAGTGCCCGTCGCTCAAGCCGTCTGTTCGTCTAGGAACTCACTTCTTTGAATGACACGCAGCTACTGACCGCTGTTGTTGCCACCCGTAGGTTCTACGTATTCTAAGTTTTTATACTCATGACTGAGGGGAGCAAACGAAACGTTAACACCTGGCGATATGGATCTTCTCTCGTTGTTCGTGAACCGGATCAAGGGGCATCCGTGGATACTTGGATTCAAAAGAAAAGGGTGTCTAAAGTAAGAAGAAAGTACAGAAATCGGTAAGTTGTATTGTGAAGAAAATTCAGCAAATACCATTCAAAGGTGGCCAAACGATGAACAGCTTGAGTAATAAGTGGGCACCGACGCCGTAGCGTACCCATTGAACAGTTCAACTGCAAAACCTGTTTGGCATTGTGGGCTTGGCTCTTCAGCACGGCGGTAGCCATTCATTTGAACAATCTGTTTCTTACACAGTGTACGCGTACAGCTAACTATGTAGTGCCGTCTGCGTAGGCATCTGTTTGCGCTAACGTGCGGCTGGGCATGTTGATAACTAGTAGGTAATGGCAAAAAATAGCTGGTGTTTGGACAATCCCGTCCAACAGTTTTGTTTCTAATCAGCTTTAAAAGTACTCATTTACATTCCTTTCACTCCTCACTCAACTGTCCGTGGCCATTTAACCTTGTAACATAACTGTCCTTATTAGCGCCATCTGAATGCCCTGTTCTCCAGTCTCAATCATTCCGACCTTGTTTATCACGTCCGCATTCTTCACCATTGTTGACATGCCCTAATTTCGCCGTAGTAACAGGTGAGATGCGAACGAAATGTTCGTGCACTAGACGTCTTTCGCTGCATTGTTGGCCTTTCTCAGTGTAATATTGGTCATGGAATCGGCTCTCATTACGATGTGGAAGATTCGTACGGTGGATTGTTTGTTCACTTGTTGCTATACTCATTTTGTATAGTTTTAGTTGCACACTAGCAATAGGTGAGGACGAATCGGAATGTTAACATTTTGCAACCCATTTTCTTGCTGTTTTAGCAGATAGATGACAGTCGCACGCATCCAAAGTTTTCTCACTCGACTACACTGTAATACTGTGATACATTCAGTGAGAACGGAACTTCGTAAAACAAACCTTGAAGGTGGTGGAAACAAACACCAACCTAACCTGTTGGTCGCAATAACTTCTGTGAACACCATTAGACAACGGTTCACTATATACAATCAATGTACTGAATAGGATGACGTGGAAAACAGGAGCGCGAATGATGCACGCCATCCGGATATTGACATAAATGGAGTGTGTACATGTGCCAGATATTCAGAAATGACTAAACAACATCACAGTGGAACAATGCAGACGATTTACGTTTGAATTTCATTATCGTGAGGTAATGAAGGAAGAACGAAACCCTTCAGTTTATTTATTGAGTTCAAACATGAGTAGGTTTGTCTGGACAGAGATAGATGGACAGTCATGTTAAAATCAAAGATCCAAGAAATAGGCAAACTCGAGAGTAGGGAACAATCAAATCCACAATGCCTTTCGGACTGTGATTATTGCGGTCACACCGGGGCAACGGGCACGTTTGTTGGGACGTAACAAAAAGAGTGGGGCGCGCGTGGAACACTCAGTGACATGAAAGCAAGCAAGATAATGAACAAGAAAGCAAACCATCTGCACCAAAACTGTATGGTGAACAGCCGATGCAGACCCTTGATTCATGTAAACGCAATTATTCACTCCATGTTATCCCTCGGATATATATGCAACCGCAAGTAAATCCTCGTTCACATCCTTGTCGGACTCGATCGAGGGATAGCAGTGAAACCGGGAACTGAAGCAAGCATTGTCTGTGGATTTTAATGAAAGAGAGGAGCATTAGCTGAGTACAGCAATAATGTGAAATTGAAAACGCACATTGAGCGCTACAGCAGGTTGCCACTGTAAACTAACAGTAATGTACGCGGTAATGGATCATACTGCGTAATCGGTGATCCGAAAGAACCATAGTGGGCAACACATGAAACCACAATGAAAGGGGTCAGAGAAAATTAGAGGGAATAACTAGAAACGCGAACTGCAAACTGCTTAGACCGCTAGGTAGAAGACAAGCTAATTTCGAGACCTGAATTTTTACGACTAGACGAATTTCTTTTGAGTAAAGTTTCTCAAGGAAGCAGGTGGGAAACGAAGCAATCTATTGATAAATAGAGTAGTTCTGAAGTCTGAAATTCACATTCCACCATTGACGCGCATGGTTCGATGGAACAAAAAACGGTGTCGATAAAGTATTAAGATGATCAACGCAGATAGGGTGGCGCGACGTTACAGGGCGTCTTGTACGTAGCATGATGCATCGATGAGTCAAGACGCTATATAACAAAGCAGGTTGGCTGCATGTGTCAAGGGATCGGCAAGCCAGTTAGGGACAATATGATATATGCTGATCTACGTAGTGACCGTCCACTGATCCGCCGGTGAACATGAGCATTTTCAGTTCTGAACAACAGCTGCTGACTTCAGAGATCAGATGACCGTTGTAGTCACAGACGTACATGTATGAATGCAAAAAAGAAAACCCACATAAAATCAGTGAAAAGTAATGAAGAACTCAAATCCCTTACAGTCACAAGCTCGTCACTCACTGCAGCCTACTGGTATGTCGGACAATTTCCAAGCAGTGATAAGGATGGTCACGAACACCTTTTGTACAGTGGGTTTGCAACGCATTCATATTCCTTAGTCGCTTGATCGCTTCTTCCAGACACCTACAATCATACTGAACAATGCACGGTGCAGCAGACTGTCCATCAGCATACACAGTACACGACTAAACCAGCGAGGAGTGTACACTTTCATCACCTCGTCTATCAGTCGAAAAACCACACATTTTTCAAAAACCGCCGAAGGACCGTTGTATTGCACAAAGCTTACGCAATGAGGGCTAACTGGTGATCACAGACCGACAGTCTATCTGCACCATCGCAATAAAAGGGTCAGATCTCTGATCCGTGCAACAGAACTGGGCATACACATGCATGGCAAACAATGCTGTTTGGCAATTGGGCATCTTTACGACACAAAAAATGAGAACAGCGGATTCATCAACAACAAACATCAGTATGGTCCACCCAGGAACGAAATCATCATCAACAGCCATAAACCTGACCAGAAGGTACTGCGTCTCGGACCGCCGCTCATTTTAGCAGCGAAGTAGAATACTCCAGAAAAAACGCCACTAAGATGGTTGGAAGTTAATAAAATACTAGACGGGAGAACTAGAAATAATATGAATGCAGGTACGCCATTGGCTGCAATATACGGCCATCTCGGACAGCGTTTCTAATTAGCGATGTCAGTGACCGCAAGAACCCCAACTTGTCAGGCAATACCAACCCACCTTACTCAGTGGAACAGTCAGCGTCTTCATATTCCGCGACCACGTCCTTGCTTAACCACCACATGCTTTCACCCAACTGTTGGTGGCCTCAATAGATAATCCTCGATACGGCAAACGCTCAACTAGCATGCAGAATACGTGACCTAACCATCGCAAGCTGTGCAACGCGATTAGTTGATCAATTGATCGCGTATCCCAAGCGTTCCGGAATACGCGACGGCGAACGGCCACCATACTCACGCGATCGGTCCACTAAATGTGGGCCAACTGGCAGAGAAACCAATGGTCAAACACAGCAAATCTGCTTGTATCCTCGTTGCGAACAGGCAACGCACCCAATCACAGAGCAGAACAGAACGTACACAAGCATTACATACTCTCCGGTTCAGCGACAACCGAACGTCTTTCCAACGCCACAGATGGCGCAGCCTGACAAAGACAACCCGTGCCTTTGCAATCCTCACTGATATTTCACCAGTAACATTACACGCTGATGAAATAATCCTACCCAAGTGTGTGTAACCGTCTACAGTCTCGACCGGATTACCTCCAATGAAGAAAGTAGGAGTGGAAATACCCCAGCTTTGAAGCAGCACTTTACACTTTGAAAGTGCGATGCGTATTCCATACAAATTAGCCCGGTCATTTACCTCGTTCAGCATAGTCTGCAGGCCAACGGTAGATGGGCTGAGTAAGACAATATCACCCGCATACTCCAGGTCAGTCCACCCAGCTCCGGGGAGAAGTTCAACATCAAGATCATTAGGATACATCAAGTGTACTTTCCAGAATGTCGACCATGACGAAGTTGAACAGAATAGGCGAAATCGGACACCTTTGACAAACAGTGCAAGTGACAAAATTCCGAAGCAATTATCCATCCTAGTTACAGAGTAGCATACAGGTATCTCTATAGATTCATCTATTTTTCCGATACTCCCGTGCGAAAAGCGCAGTTCCAGAGGACGCTGCGAGCAACCGAATCGAAAACAGTCTTACGATCTAGAAAGACTACGACCATCGGCTGCCTATACGAATAGCGATGTTCCAAGATCCTTGGCAGGCTTAAAATGTGGACAACACACTCTTTACCGGATGGGAATCCTGCTTGTTCCTCACGTATCATACTTTTCGGAGTATAGTAAGCCGACGTGAATTGAGACCAGTGAGTAACCTGGATGCAGCAGACACTAGACTGATCACTTTATAGTTTCCACATAAGCTTCAGGCCCTCTTTTTGAAAACGGGAATCACTGTCGATAATCACCAATCACGAGGTACTTCATCAGATTTCCAAATCGTCTGCAGGGGTTTCGTCGGTTCGGTTATTATCCTCTTCCCGCCATCCTCGAAAAGAGACGAGGAGGAGATCTGGTTCATGAGCCTTGTTATGCTTCAGCAATTTAAGTTCCAGAATCGCTTCTGGTTTCGACAAAGAGCCGCTTAGAACGTAATAACTGACCATTCGGGTCCCGTCGTCCGCAAGATCTGGTTGAGGCCAGCTGAACTGTTTCCATCAGTCAAGTCGGCACGACCGACTAATGATAAATAGACCATCTTTCTCGACTCGACGACCAATACAGTCAAGGACCAATGGGAACAGCCTTCTGCCAACCCAGATTAAGAAGACCATTCCGATCTCTCCCGATTGTTCGACCGAGTGGTGCTCACGATCGCACAAGCTTTTGGTCAGCTTGCGTTTAATCTAGTGACGGTCTTCATCATATTCACATCCAGGCGGAATCAAGTGAATCTTGTTCATGAGGTTTACAATGTGACAGAAATCCGATCTTATTGCAAATCCACGGATCCTTCGCAGTATACCTCTTCATAACAGGTTTTTATAGCTGCCGCGGTTGGTCTCCAGTGTTCGTTAGGTCCTCCCACTTGAATCGAACTGGACAATTTGCTCACCAGTGCATCCTGGTAAGCGTTAGTTACACTCTCCTCGCTCGAATGTCAATTAAGTATCTTGCATTTACGAGCGTATGCCTTCTCGGCAAATGACAAAACACAATGATCATGCAAAAAACAGCGTGATTCGAGTCCATGTGGTGGCTGCAGAAGGCACGACAGTCTTCAATAGAGTGGTGACACCTGTAACTGACTGCCATATGATCCAGCTGTGCTCACGGTTGAGAAGCACAGGAAGGTCTCCTGCAACACAACACTTCCTCTTATTTTGAAATGCAGTGCTCAAAACATAGGGACTCTGGGATGCGCACAGCTGTAGCAATCTTGAGCTATTGTTAGTGCGTTGAGTCCGAACACCAAACATACCTCCCAGCCGATTATCCTTTGAAGAAAGAAGATTAGACTGAGCATTACAACCTCCCGTTAGTATGATGATGTCTGAGTTATAGGACAACGAGGGCGTCGTAGAGCGCATCTTTTGTAGCCTCTGAACAGCTGCCTATTGGAACGTACGTCGATCTATTGAAAACAACGCCTTTGTGATCTGCGACGACAGAATCTAATCGGTGTATTGCGTCTGAAAGTGCATAAGCGATTGTTCAGTGGGATCCGATAAAACAAACATTATGCCACTTCGGAACCCAGCGCGATTCTTAATCCAGGTTCCGCTCCGGCGTCACCACCAACCCTGAGAAAGAAGCGCTTGAGTCGACAGTTATCTGGAGATGAAGTGAATAACGGTGCTAGAATCGTAGACTCGAGTCTCTGACACGCGACAAGCTACAAATTTGATTCAGTATTTGTCACAGTAAATCACCGACCGACTTGTCGGAGTGTGAGGACCGTGGAGGCACCAATGTTTACCAATTGTCTTAGCCTCAGAAAACAATTATCGTTCGAAGGTACATTGAGGGCAGAAGACTGAGGGGACAACATAGTAGAAGTTCGTGATGAGTGAGTAATGTCACTGTCAGGAGAACGATAACTACCGATACTTTCTGGCGGTTTACCTCGCAGAAGGAGACTGATTTGAGGGACCCCACCAATAGTTGCTGGCTCAAAATCTGACCTGAGAGACAACAGGATATAGGGTTTTCTTGGGGGACCATACTCGGAGCCAATGACTGAATAGTCCGACTCACGTAGCAATGAGTGACTTGCCTAGCCCGACGGTGAAGAGGATTAGGCATTAATGTCCAATTCTGAGCACTGCTGAGCGCACTGGATGTGCTCGAAGCTACAATCGGCTTTTAGGTGATACCGGATATTTTTGACCGTATTGGGTAACACACCGGAGATCACGATCAACCACTGGGTGATCGGAGTCCTCTTCGTTTCAGGGCATCTTTTCCAACCCCTTCTTCCGTACGAGGAAGATTGCAGTGTCATAACTACAAAAATAGTTCTGGTGTATGCCCACAGGATCGCGCCTCACTACCTCGGCGCTCCTACACAGTCAGCAGTGTGGCATACAACCCTACGAGGGCATTTGCTTTTCATCTGACTGCTCCCCTTTGGACTGTCTGATAAAGCTGCGCCTGGAAAGGTCGAATTCCTAGCCGGATCAAAACGTCACACAAAACTGACCACCGCGTTAAGGTAGCAATATAGGTCAGGGCAGGAACGGAATACAGCAGCATTGCCCAGTTTTCTTTTGTGTGGCTCACTGTGATCTAAAAACCTAGGTTGGGTTATGATCAAAATCAATTGCCGGAGAAAACAGAGCTCTATTTATGACATACACCCAAATCTAATGGACAATTTGTCTGCCTACTTTCATCGGGCGATGGCTTGTTTGGTCTCACTGAATGACAGGACATTAGTCTTATGTCCGTGCTGTTGATTTTTGATTAATTGAAGTTGCCCGATCTCAGTTTGCATGACAGTTAATTGTGTAGTGCTGATCATCGTGCTTCAGCACCCCCATCGGTGTATAACACAATCTGGTCGCAACCTTGCATGGTTATTGTGGTGGAGTGCAGCCAATCGTGTACGCCATATTTACATTGGCCAATCAGATTGTTTGACATTGACCTATATCTATAGTATCGATAACAGACTAGATGAGATGTTGTGCGTGGTGTAGTGAATACACATCTTGCTCTGAACCTGACTTGTTCTACATGGTGACAGAGATGAAGAACTCGGACTGGATGGGTGTGAGCCCAATGGCGGGATTGAATCTCCGACCACCGCCCCAGCTGAACATGAATGAAGATAAAGGACTTCCAGAAAGATGGAGAATGTGGAAGTTGAAATTTCAAGATTTCCGCACGCTAGCTCGACTGTCTTCAGCCGAGAAGGAGTTTCAGATGGCGATGTTTCGACATGCCATCGGAGAGCAGGCCGTCCGCTGCATTAAGACATTTCCGTATGAGGCAGACGAAGACCCAGAAGACTGGAAAAACGTGATGAAGAAATTAGAATGTTATTGTTTGGGATTTACGAACGACACTTTCGAAAGATATAAATTTAATTGCCGCGTCCAAGAACCTGGGGAATCCGTAGATCAATTTATTCAAGCTCTGAGATCCATGGCCACAACGTGCGGTTTCTGTAACTGCATGCATGACAAACTGATCAAAGATAGGTTAATTATCGGAATGAGAAACGGCAATTTGACCAAGAGAATGTTGAGGGATCCTCAGTTGACGCTCAAACAATGCACTGACATGTGTCGAAGTGAAGAGGCAGCCGACAGAAAGGCCGAAGCCCTCAAAATTCACTCGACAGAGGATGTCAATCGCGTGATGGTCAAAGAACCAAGAAACCCTCCAGCAGGCTGCACTTTCTGCGGAAGAACCCATGGCTTCAAGAAAGAACAATGTCCAGCCTGGCGGAAAATTTGCACAAAGTGCGGTAAAGCGAATCACTTCTCTGTTTGCTGCAAGAGTGGTCCAGGTGTGACAAAGGCAACTCAGCCTAGAAGGTACTCAGTGTGTGCGGTTGGAGTGAACGAACCGCACCAGGGTATACGATCTGCCGAAATTGAACTGAATGGGATAACAATAAACTTCCAGGTGGACTCAGGTGCAGGTGTCAATCTCGTCCCTCGGTCCTGCGTCCCAAACGAACCACTGACGAATACGAACCTCGTGCTTCAGATGTGGAATGGAACAACGGTGACACCTACAGGGAAGTTTACAGCAATCTTACGCAACCCTAATAATGACAAACGTATCGAACAAGTTTTGTTTGTGGTCAAAGAAAATTTCCCACCCCTTCTTGGAATTGAAGCAATCGAAGCGCTGGAATTGGTAACATTTAACTGGGTACATAACGTAACCTCGCCATTGACCAACATGTGTCTAAAATACTCCAGTGTTTTTGATGGTACTTTGGGAACCTTTCCAGGAGTCTGTAAATTGAGCATCGATTCAGACGCGAAACCAGTCGTGTTACCCATTCGTCGTTTGCCACTTTCCGTAAAAGAGACATTTGAAAAGGAACTCATACGGCTGACAGATCTAGGAGTAATACAGCAAGTAGACGAGCCAACCGATTGGGTTAGTCAGGTCGCTATAGCCAGCAAGAAATCCGGCGAATTGAGAATTTGCATCGACCCGAAACCATTAAACGCAGCATTAAGAAGGGAGTATTTTCGACTTCCCTTATTGGAAGACATTCTTCCTCAGCTAACCGGCGCTTGTTTTTTTACCAAGGTAGATTTGTCCTCTGCTTTCTGGCATGTAAAACTGGACGAACAGTCCAGTTTGTTAACGACATTTGGGACACCTTTTGGTCGTTTCCGTTGGCTTCGTCTACCGTTCGGATTGAAAGTCTCCAGCGAAATATTCCAAAAACGACTAATCCAAGCGATTGAGAACCTACCCGGTGTCATGTGCATAGCTGACGATGTTTTGATCCACGGTCGTACCAAAGTCGAACACGACAAAAATCTGGAACTCTTTTTAGCTAGATGCCAACGGGTTGGCATCAAGCTCAAACAAGAGAAAATCGAATATTGTACCAACGAGGTTACTTTCCATGGACACGTTTTATCCAGAGAAGGAATCAAGCCGGATCCAGCAAAAATCGGTGCAATAGTGAATATGGAACACCCAAGGGATGTGAAAGGTATTGCTCGTTTCAATGGAATGATTAACTACCTGAGTCGATTTCTGCCCTGTTTGGCTCAAATCATGGAGCCCATCAGGCTACTGACCCACAAGGATACGCCATGGGTGTGGGGAGAGGAACAGGAGCGGGCGTGGAAACATATCAAGCAACTAATCGTCAAAGCTCCTGTATTACGTTACTATGATTCACGTCTGCCGTTAGTGATACAATGTGACAGCAGCCAAAACGGGATTGGGGCAGTTCTCATGCAGAACGGACAGCCGATTGATTTCCGAAGTCGAACCATGAGTAGCGCCGAGACCCGATACGCACAAATCGAAAAGGAACTGCTGGCGGTGGTCTTTGCAATGGAAAAATTCAACGATTACACATTTGGGAGAAAAACTATCGTCCAAACCGACCATAAACCATTGACAACTATCGTAAAAAAGCCTCTGGATAAGGCGCCACGCCGTTTGCAGGCAATGCTGGTACGCCTACAGAAGTACAATTTCGAGATCGGATACACTCCTGGAAAGAACATGGTACTGGCGGATACACTATCGCGAGCCCCACTGGCAACAGAAGAAGACAACTGCACCGGATACGAACAAGTACACCTAACGCTCGCGGAATCAGACTCGCGGTTACCACGAATAAGGCAGACGTTTGCCGATGACGAAGAGATGGAGAAGCTCGAAGAGCAAATCAGAAACGGCTGGCCCGACAACGCACGACAAGTGAGTGAAATCATTCGTCCTTATTTCAAGGTCCGGGATGAGTTGACCACAGAAAACGGTCTTGTGTTCCGTGGAGAACGGTTGATTATTCCACGAGCTGCCAGAAAACTCACTATGCAAGAAATACATCGTTCGCACCTCGGTGTGCGTAGTTGTACGAGACGCGCTAAGGATACCGTATACTGGCCAGGCATGACTAGTCATATCAAGGATTTTGTTTCAACCTGTATGGTCTGCAAGCAGTACGGGACTCGACAGCCAAAGGAGCCTATGGTGTGCCGCTCAGTCCCCAAGCGACCTTGGCAACACGTAGCGGTTGATCTATTCTCGCATACAGACAAGTCATATCTACTTTTGGTGGACTATTTCAGCGATTTTTTTGAAATTGAGAAGTTAAATTCTACATCAGCCGAGGAGATAATCGGCAGGTTGAAAGCCCAATTCGCAAGATATGGCATTCCAGAGTGTGTGAGATCAGATGGTGGTCCACAATTTTCAGCACAACAGTTTGCGGAATTTGCCGAAAAATGGCGTTTTAAACACGAAGTCTCCAGTCCACACCACAGTCAGTCTAACGGTAAAGCGGAATCTGCTGTGAAGGAGGCAAAGAAAATAATGAAGAAATGTTCAACAGCCAAAGAAGACGCCTATCTGGCACTGCTAGAACACAGAAACACCCCGTCAGCAGATATAGATTTGAGTCCGGCTCAATGGCTCATGGGAAGAAGAACAAGAACGCGAATACCACTAGTTGAAGATCGTCTAGCCCTGCAAACTGTCACGTGGGACACCGTAAGAAAGCGATTGAAACAACGAATGGAACGAGAAAGGCAAGTGTATGACAAAGGGGCTCATCAGCTACCAAGATTGGAAGAAGGAGATACCGTTTGGATTCAGCCGTTCGGTATGGGCTCTGAAAGATGGGCCCCAGGGATTGTGGAAGGACGAGATGGAGAGCGTTCTTATGTGGTACGCACAAACCACGGGACATAAAGGAGGAACAGAGTACACCTAAGGAAACAGGAAACGACGAACACAAGTTCTGGAGCAGCTGAATTCAGTTCCACTGAAGAGAACGAGTTCGTTCTACGAAACCGAAGAATACCGAAGATTCTGTAAAAAGGGAAGGATGTGGTGGAGTGCAGCCAATCGTGTACACCATATTTGCATTGGCCAATCAGATTGTTTGACATTGACCTATATCTATAGTATCGATAACAGACTAGATGAGATGTTGTGCGTGGTGTAGTGAATACACATCTTGCTCTGAACCTGACTTGTTCTACAGTTACTAGTGGGTCTACTTGTATTTAATTGGCCCAATATTGTGTGCCAATAATCGGCATCAGCTACCACTGTACTTACTACCTGGCACAAGTTTCGCTCAGAGATTCTTGGAACCTCCGAGTGCTTCTCCCAGAAGATCGTCCATCATGCAGTTGAAGAAGATCGTATAAACCCGTTATAAGACACCTGGAGTGGAGAACCTTCGAGATAACTGCTAACGACTGTGAACTCTACATACGAAGACTGCAACAAATTGACTGGGACTCCCCTGTGATGAAGAGCTTCCCAAAAAGCAAGCCAGACAACTCGGTCAAAAACGCCATTTAAGTCTGAAAAATACTATGACTGTTGGCTTAGAAAAGGAATGCCCACGCTACCACCTAGTGTAAGGTGATAATGTGATCGATACACACAAGACCAGATCTGAAACCTGCCTACTCTGTTCTTATTTGGTTCGCGCTGTGTTACAGAAGGCGAGGTATTATGGGATTCGTGAGTTTCTCGGATGCAGCAGAAACAAGACTAACACTTTTGTGATAGTCACACATCAGGTAAATTTTTCGAGAATGGTAATTAGGCCCTTCCTCAGTCTCACGTATGGGAAGGGGCAGTGCCATCAAGATAGACAGAAATATCTCACCACCATTTTTGAGAATTGGTAGAGAAATAAGGATGGTATCCGGGATTGTATTCGGTTTCAACAGTTCACGCTCCCAAATCAAATCGATTTCTGAGGAAAGATCGTTAGGAATGTCACAAGTGAGCACAAAGAAGAGGACAACCTTTGGCGGATTGATTAAAGGGACAGCTGACGTGATATTGTAGCAAGAAGGCGTCCAATAAAGCACAATCTTTGTTGCCCAGTACGCCCGTCCTCACGCCACACGCGCGCTCGTGTTTATTAGTCATCATTCTGGACCACAACACCCCCAGGATTCCGTTCACGCATCGTGTGCACTTCTGCCTGGTTTATGTGCGTGATCGGCGCCGCCTATCGGGGCGGGGGGGGGGGTCTGCCTGCCATTCTTCGCCTGTTGGTCCGATTTCGTTGAACAATGACTCGTCCGGTTGCTCTTGTTCTCCTCCATCTATCTCCACTGGCCTCTGAGCGTAGTCCACGACCGCTTCGCGATATTCCTGCGAATGTTGGAATAATCGCGCCTCCGATTTTGTCGTCTCTTCTATTTTCCCTGCCATGTCTCGCCCGTTGGTCCGATCCAGTCGGGCGATGACTCATCCGATCGCCCCCGATCCGCTCGTTGTGGGGTTTCGGACGTGCCTCCCCCGCGTCGAGGTATTCCGCCGAGTGTTGGAATACCCACACCTCCGGCCTGAGTATCCACCACA
>QNGE01003046.1:3443-29733 GCA_008508345.1 Paragonimus westermani | reverse complement strand
CAAGTGTGCAAACTCACTAACACACTGCTTGATGGTTGGGATCGGACACTCTGGCAGAGAATTCATCGAGACGCCGCCCACTCGGCACTGATCCTTGGTATCTTCATGATGCAACCTCACGACATCGCCATCAACACGCAACGCGTTTCTCTCCAGGTCTACGCTTGCTTTCAATTGACGCAATAGATCGGCGCCTATTATCGTCTCTTTCGCACTGTCAATCACCAACATTGCGTGGCGTAGCATGACGCTACCTATCTGGATCTCGACATTCTGTGTCCCCAGTACCTTTAACGCCGTCACTACGACCGTAACTACATGCCAATTACCGGACCTAACGGGCAATCCTGCGACTCTATCTGTAACCGACGCACCCGCTCCCGTATCTACTATCGCCCTCTTTTGTTCCCCCTCAATCAAAACTTTTACTCGTGGAATTCCCCCATGATAATCCGTTACTATCGAAACACAAGGATGAAGACGTCTGTTAGGGCACTGGCGGACAAAGTGTCCCACCCCATTACAAACAAAACAATTAGTACGGCGAGGTTGATCACGCGCTCGTCTAACCTGTCCTCCTCCTGGTTCCACATTCATCTTCAAACCTTCTACTGAGTTCTTCAGCTGCTTCAACTTCTGTTCGAGCTCCGTGACTTCCAGCCGTCCAACTTGCGTCCGCGCGGGTTGGCGCTGTGCAATTCCGACAAGCCGTTCGATGTCCATGATCCCACAAGACTCGGCCATCCGAATGCTCTCCCGTAACTCCGGCGGCAAACTCTGGATGAACCGCTCCTTCACCAATCTACCCTTCGTTTTCTCGTCTGCCTCCGGTAAGCCCAACGTCAACTGTCGTAGTAAGTGCTGACAGTGAACCAGGGGGTCTTGCCTGTCGCAAAATCTGGCACCATGAAACCGATCCATTGTCCGTTGTCGGTCTTGCTCCTTTGTAAACTCTTGTATCAGTGCGTTCCGTATTTCCTGATACGACGTTGCGGCATTGGTTTGTTTGCGCAAGGCATATACGGCTTTTGCCCATCCGGGTGAGCAGTGTTCCTAATACCGTCAACAGTTGTGCTTCGCTTTTTAATCCATTGCATGCCGCAATCGCCTCGAATTTCGATAGCCACTCTTCTACGTCTCCATCCGCGAATTGGCTTGACAACGGCAACCTCATTGCGCTGTGTTCAGGTCACGTCACCAATGTAACGAGGAGGCGTCCAATAAAGCACAATCTTTGTTGCCCAGTACGCCCGTCCTCATGCCACACGCGCGCTCGTGTTTATTAGTCATCATTCTGGACCACAACACCCCCAGGATTCCGTTCACGCATCGTGTGCACTTCTGCCTGGTTTATGTGCGTGATCGGCGCCGCCTATCGGGGCGGGGGGGGGGGTCTGCCTGCCATTCTTCGCCTGTTGGTCCGATTTCGTTGAACAATGACTCGTCCGGTTGCTCTTGTTCTCCTCCATCTATCTCCACTGGCCTCTGAGCGTAGTCCACGACCGCTTCGCGATATTCCTGCGAATGTTGGAATAATCGCGCCTCCGATTTTGTCGTCTCTTCTATTTTCCCTGCCATGTCTCGCCCGTTGGTCCGATCCAGTCGGGCGATGACTCATCCGGTCGCCCCCGATCCGCTCGTTGTGGGGTTTCGGACGTGCCTCCCCCGCGTCGAGGTATTCCGCCGAGTGTTGGAATACCCACACCTCCGGCCTGAGTATCCACCACAATATGAATCATTCGCATCTATTGCTAGGTTGCACAGGGCAATCTCCAAGTGAAGCAATGTCATCTATTGCGCACAAATGTAACAGCCGATCACCACTAACAGTGCGTCATTGCCGGACACCAGTCATAGTATACAACCTTATCTCATCCTACAGGCCATTTTGTCTCAAAAGATCAAACATAGTAATACAAAGAACATTTTAAACAGTATTTGAAGTAGTTTAATGCAGCAAACAGACATCTGTATTAACCGACTATGACCGAAGTGTTATGTCTGGCGGCATATAAGTGACCATTCACTGACATCCAATCGAGAAAACTTTGCTCTTTCTTGGAGCTCGGTGTGATTCACACTCTAGGTTGACCATGGGATTCGTCTTCACTGTCACCAGAGAATTTCGAAAAGAAGAGCCGACCTACAGCACTGTTCACGGGCGAACTCAAATGGATAACAACGCTAGGGTAACAGGTGCGTATTTTGAAGAGTTGTAGTTCCAAACCTAACAGATTGCCCGTCAGAACGGTTTTCTGACCTGTGTTGCCGGAGAGTCTTGAAATTAGAATTGTTAACTTTGATCAGTTGTCATAGCTATGAGATATGAAGAGCGCGGAATGAGAATAACGGTAAACATGAGTCGAATAATTTGTCAGATTAACGACATTTTCAGAAGGTTATCAGTACGGTAACGCTTTAGAAGGAGATTAACTTGGGGAATTCACACAGAGTCGCTGATTCGAAAGCCCGACAGGCCAGATAACAGGAAATAAGGTTACCTAGGAACATGTAGGTGTCCCAAAAATCTAACCAACTTTGCAATCAGTGGTCAGCTCAGTCAAGGAGAGCAGCGAATAGGACACTGATATCTCATTCTGAGTGCTGCTGTGCGCAGTACTTAAAACATGTCTGAGAAGTAGATTGTCGACCGCAAAGAATAACAGCCCAGTGGTCACGGTAAACAGTTGAGCGATTGAATAATGTCTTTTAAAATCCCCTTTATCCTCATACGAAAGACGATAGTACTGCAATCGCAAAAAACGTTTTGCTTTATGTCCACAGGGCCACGCGTCACCACTTAAACACACTCGATAGTGCGGCATGCAATCATATACAGGCAACTGCATAACGTCTGGCTTTTCCACTTTGAATTAAACTAAGCAACTGTGCTCCAAACAATAGACAGCATAGCCCTCTGGGCCGATACACCACGCAAACTTGGTCATCACATCGAGGCAGCGGAACAGATCAGGAGTGGGCGAACGATGTGGATTGTAGTAAAATTCCCGAAAACGCATCGTACTAAATAACTGTCGAGATAGTGCAACTGGAAACGGTAACGCTACTCAGTTCGAGATAATACGTCTTAACGAAATCAACTACTAATCACGGGTGAGCGAGCTGGGTAATCTGGTGATGAAAAACGTGATCAAGTAGGTCACATAATGGAACCTCACTTCTTTTACGATCTGTGCATTACAATAGACAATTCTATTTCGGTTGCAGAAAGCGCTCAACGATAAGTGAAACACAACTCAAACGTACTTGTAACATGTTAATTAATCAAGGCACATTGGGATGATTAAAGGATTGTACCACGTTCCCGGCAGACAGAAATGAAGCCACTGGTCCAGAGCGTGACTTTGCATACACATCAGCCGTCGTTCCACCAGTATCACTTTCCTCGGAAACAGAATTAGTATTCATACTGGAAGTGCACAAAAAGTAGATGAATCAACTGAGGAAGTCATGTTGTGAACACCCCTTGATCAAGCCCTAAGATACTTGGCTAGTAGCTCGCTCAATAAACAAGCTTGATGTGAAATTCAAAAATAACACAGCAGAAACATGGGCCAAATGCAGGCAGAACAGGATGAACCAAAACAATCTAGCGATTTCACATTTAAACCACCAAATTGCACGCTTGTTGCCTTCGTCCCGAATCGATCAATATAGCAATGGGTGAAGTGATCAAAAAACGAGACGCATGTTGAGGTGCAACGCCGATATGTCGGACATATATGTACGCGGAAACAGCTTGGAGCCTAATCAAATGGCACAATGGACTGAACAATAATTAACCATAACAATAACGAGGAAAATATTTTAGATAATGGACAGGGAAGAGTACAATTATCTGAATGTGTAGGGTAGTAATTTCGACTAAACAACTTTCAATAATGTATGAGATCAACGAACACGGTTTATTACGATATCAATTTGGCTGCGTAGTATCAAGGGTATACTCATAGCGGCCACCGGTATTCAGGGAGTTTCTAAATCACCAGTAAGAAATACAACCGTACCTTTCTCTTGCATACACAGCTTCACCTTCTGACTCATGCTTACTCGCCCTTTAATCTCATCTATTGTGATCCGCACTAAATAATAAGTGGAAAAATGGATTCAGTCATAAATTGTACGCACAGGTTTTTCCCCCGAAACCCCATTAACTAGAAAGAGTAGTGATCATGCGGACGGATGCACTTCACTGTCAAAAATCAGCTAACATCAAGTGGTTTGAGTGGTTACGAAATCTCATCTCACAGGGTAGGTGATAATTATAGAGTTTAACGGACTCGTGATCAGGTCATAATAGTTTTAGCGCCCAAAAAGCGAGGAGTAATGAAGAGGGAAATATGAACCGGAGCACACAAACCTAGAGAGTGCGGAAGGGACCGACAGATCTTTGTATAGAGCGGTGCATGCATGATTCCGCTCAATCACAGAAGCACACAATTGGCTCTGCATCATACTCATATCGGCGGACTGGTGTTGCGCGTTGGCAAACACTGAACCTCGAAATGAATCAGGAGGCATGATTGTGTGGATCGCATCGTTTGAACCAGGCACAGCCGTGTACGGAGGGAGCATGAAAGATGTTGTTGGGAACGTTTGAAGTCCTGGTTGTGTCACTGAGGTGTGATTTTTTCCATGAAGTGGGTCACGATTGTGCCAATTGTTCTCAGTAAATGGTATTCTGGGAGCCAAGCCGGTGCTGGACGAGTGCATGAGTGATGACACCATGCTGCTGTAGTCGGGCGGAACGAGGGGAAGAGGAGGTGGCAGCGAAAAGGTGGATGTAGGGTACAACGACAATCCTGTCGAAGATGGAAGTGGCCCGGGAGTGACATTAAGTGAGGCGTTCTGATAGCGTGCCATCTGATATAGGTTGAAGTTAAGCACGGAGAAAACAACATGGTTATGGAGAAGGACATATTAGCAGGAAGAGAGTAATTCGAAAACGGATTTAACTGAAGACAAGTTATGGTAAGTACCGTGATGCACCGCTTCGAGTATTGATTAAGTCGGCCCACTGAATACAAATGATCAAGAGGGGCACGTGGTACTGCGGTGCCCTGACGAACGTTATTACCGTCCAGACTGTAACGTGAGACACAGGTTACAACTCACGAAGAATGTCTAGTGACCAATAAGAATCGCTGGCGCAGGAGACTAGGAACGATTTCGTGTGTTGTGTTTGCGTAATCAGCCTCTATTAGACCATGCTATCCAGTCAGAGAATGAGTTATGTCCACTGCGAATAGCAGTTTAAATCCAATTATCTGGCAGTCTTACTATTGATTACGTTTAACAAGGCTTTCATCTTCCCGAAAATTTTATTCTGGTTGTTCCGATCTCGTGAAATCTTATGCGCGAGATTAACTAATGATCCAGTCGTACTCTTCAGTACAAACACCACAGCTATCCAGCCTAAGATTTCGGGATGATGAACACCAGAACACTTAATTAAGGAGCTCGACATAGCATTAAGGTGAAGTGGACGGCAAATAGCGTTCGTTCGACAGCAATGCTGGCAGAAACTTGTATGCCAGGGGAAAGCAGGGAAAAACGAATGGTGAAAAGTGCACTTACAAGAGGGTTCGAGATAACTGGGGCGAACGATAGCTGACGGTCCACCGGCAACAAAAACTGTGAACAGGATGTGGCCGTGACCGCGTTGCTGGTAGGCACAAGCGCTGTTTGGTCCAGCGTCTCAGAAGCGATACTCGCTGACAATAGCGAGTCCAATTCAAAGGGAGCCTCAGATTCCTTGCGAGCCAGTGGGGCAGGCTTAGTGAGATCGACCAGAATCGGAGACTATAGAGTAACACAGAAAAATAGGGTGAAAAGGGGGAGCATTGTGGAATCGAATAAACAGCACGGACTGATTCAGTGTTAACCAAGGCCAATTGAGGCCAAACATCTCACCTTTAAAGAATCTACCAGCTCGGAATTTCCGGATGTGCCCAAGCGTTGTTCTCTCTCTAGAAGTTCTGCTTGCAGACGTCGTGCAAACCGAGGAGGCAGATCTCTGCGAAATGCAGCGCTCAGGCACAAACGAGAAGAGTTGGATCGGCCGCCTTTCAAGTATCCGGAAACTGCTAAATTGGAATCAAAATATCGGTTTGTAGGTGTTTTCGTATCGCCAGATTCTGCCAGGCCCGCAGACAACTCCACACGATGCTGCTGCTGTCTTGCTGCAACCTGTAAACAGAAGCAAAGTCATATGGCATCAATCGCATGTGAAAAAATAGTTGCGATTCCGATTTCTACCAGGGTGCCGATCACCGCAAGTTGTGCGTACTAAACAGTGACACTGCCACACGAGGAGTTATATACACTTGGAAAAGAAGAAGTAAAAAACAACGACCTCAAATTCTGGTGAACTGTACGGTCTATCCATTATCGTTAATCAGCACTCACCGGCATCACATATGGAATAAGCAGATGCTCGTTGAACATTTGAGATGATGAGATAGTCTGAAGACAGCCATAATGAGTTCACCTACGAGCACTGAGAATCTAACTTTGACTAACAGCCTATGTAGTAGTCGGTAGCAAGTTTGTGTCAAAATTAACGAGACTAAACCTCACTCTGAAGTCTGGAGAATAAGATACATATTACTGACGAAGCCCAATAAAAAAGTCCGCAACTTTTACGTCAACAAACGTTTGATGACGTAAGTGAATCAAGATTACAACTGAGAATAGGTGAGACATGGAGATTGCGTGAGTGAATGACGACGGTTACGTGACTACCAAAAAGCAAGGCATCAGAATTGCCCCTTGGCCCTTGGAAGCAGGCACTTGTGAAGAAGGACACTGCGGCAGAGAACGCAATGAGTCCATTTGCTTCCGCACCGACGCTGTGTATGATATGCCACTACCGAACCTTTCCATGTTTAAGGTGATGGCACTCGGGCACACATGGCGCAATAGCCACACACCTAGGTGGGTACATTTTGTGGACATACCTTAAACATTGTAATACGAATCTCTCGAAAACGAGTAGATAACACTTCTCATTACTGCAAAGGTCGCCCAGTGACTGAGTAAAACACCGTTTCTCAGTGTACGAGTAAGAAAAGTCATCAATGCACAGTTTGCAGAAGTCTCACTACAACAGTAACGTTGTTTCCATAACCCAGATAGTAAGCACGAGCACTTTAAGGAAGCTACACAGGACCTTCATTGGAAACGTATACTGTAGGTCCACGTCAGATGTGAGGTTTCCATACAAGGTGCTTGTATACGACCGCACAATTCCTACGACACAGACCCTCGCTTAGAGCAATGAGTGATTCGTACGTCCGTCGCAGAATTATCAAGAAAGTCGTGGTCGGTTAGTAATGTCACTGTTGAGAGAACGATAACTTCTGATACTTCTCGGTCGTTTATGCCGCGGAAGGGGGTTGACTTGAGGGACCCCACCCCGAGCCTCTGACTCAAAAGTCTGACCTGCGAGACAACAGGATATAGGGTTTTCTTGGGGGACCCTACCCGGAGCCAATGACTCAAGAGTCTGACTCACTTGGCAGTGAGGGGCTTGCCTAGCCCGAGGGCGCAGTGAATAAGACAATAATGTCTGATTCTGAACACTGCTGCGCGCAGCGGATGTACTCGAAGCTACATCAGGCTTTTGAGAGATATCTGATGTTTTTCGTCCGTATTGGATAATACGCCGGCGGTCACGGTCAACAGCAGAATTATCAACAACATTTCAAACGCGACTGAGCTGGTGGGAACTAACTCACCTGACTAGCTTGTTCCTGAATGAATTTGGCTAGTTCGGCGTTCACTATCAAACCGCCGGACGTAGGCCCAGAAAAAACATTCGCAGAACTGCTCACAGAAACGGATATTGACGGCGGATTTGAACAGGTATCGACCTGTACTTCATGAGGGACGGATGAGTGAGAGGTAAGATAATGCACAGAAATTATGGGGGACTGCGCCGGTGTCCCACCATCGGTCGGGACACTATCGATTGGACACTGGTTGATAGGTGATGTCAACCAGTCAGAGGATGAATCGGCTGGGATGGCTGAAGAAACAGGCTGAACGGCCAAACACCATGAAGTTCATACGGGAAAAAAGAAAGAAAACCGATTATTAGAGTACGTGCACTGTGGTGGAAAAAGCAATCTAAATAATCACTGGATAATCGGCACCACATGTTGAAAAGCTTGGTTTTTACAACCCGATAAGGCCAGAAAACTACGGCAATGAAAGTATGCAACACACATACCGCGATAAAGGCGGAACAAAGACAACTAAGTGAGGAAAAATCCAAGCGCAACTAGTGCGTATATCGTAACCCAGTGCGACAGACAAAACATGATAAGTCCCTGATTGGCAACCACCAAACGTAAACATTTCGAGCAGCATCGGCATGAACCATGGATCAGTCCGACAGTTAGTGCAAGTACAGCATCACAGCAAGCATAAACACTCGCAAAACAAAGGCATCTTAGCCTTTTATCGAACCACAACTTATTGAGTTACTTCACATTTAGTCCAACATTTGTCAATAGATCGACCCAGTAACCGAAAAAAACGGACTAATTTCTCAGATGCCAACCAGGCCTATTTTGATGGACAACTTACAATACCGGAGAGTACAGTGAAGAATACTTCCCAAGTTCGCACTTCCAATCGGATAATGAAGAACTAGATGGGGACAAATACAACCATCTTGTACAAATTCGTGTCATTCGTGGTGGCGAATTTGCGAGATGCACGATATCAGTCTCCGTAATAAACCAATCCTTGGCATCAGTAGACCTCTCGGCATGACAATTAGTGTATTGCCCGGTTCAAATATATGACTCACAAGAAAGTTGCAGGTTTGGGGAAGCGGAGAAAGCTGACGTACACCTGAATCCGTGTTTATAAAAGACGAATTAGACCGTTGTTTCAGTTTCGCATGGTTAGCAACAGAATATTCGTGAAAGGATAAGCAAGAGGATAGTGAGCGAAATAGAAACACAACCATTACCTATAACGCGTACAATCACACTGCTAGCATTAATAATGATAGATCGAGATTGGCTTCATCCTACTGCAATGATTCTGATTATCAGGCTGGCTAAATGGTCGATTTGGTGTCCTGATTTATGTGTAACCATGGTGTACTTGAATTTAATGACAGATGACTCCGTTACGACAGAATCGGAGAGGTTGTTTCACAACGAGCAAACTTGAGTGCAGATCGCACGGTTCATTTATTCTTGTAGCCTTAGCGGGTTGTCATTGAGATGGTGACTTTCGCTCGCGAAAGTCGTTTCCCACAAAATGTTGCGGTTGATGGAGGATTTAGTGTACTAAAATTAAGTCGCCTTTAATATGCAAATCGCGCACGGAAGACCCACCTAGTTAGCGTAACCTACCTGGGTGGGGTAGAAAATGTAGTATTGTAACTTGGTGTGTGGCTCTACATCGTACCTTCTCATGAACATGTATGTAGCTCAAGATGGGGGCGCACCAGCAGACGGAGTATGGTGGGGAAACAGCCCAAACGGCCTGGTCAGTAATCCAAGTACCGAGTTGGTAATTGATGCACTGTTGGAGAACAGGCTATGGTCACTTGTGACAATTGTGCCCCAAGCCGAGTTTGTGTGTAGTGATACCCATATTCTGGTTTCCCAACGACAACGTTGTGTAGCTCGGGTGACAGAGGCGTATCACTTCACATTCAACTGTGTTAAACAAGAGCCGATTGTCTGAAGTCCAACGATATAATTGTGAGCTTCTCTCTTTTAGTCATATTGTCCACCATACGCCAAATATTGGTGTCATCAGCGGAGAATAGCAACGGGGAATTAAAAAAAGCTGAAAATTCGAACACAAATAGAGTAAAGAACAGAGGTTCCAGTATAGAAACTTGTAGCACATCGATGGTCACACAATACCAGTCTGAAGAAGTCGCGTTCATATTGACAGCATAACGGTTGCCTTGGAAGTAATCGGTGAGTCGCGAGAGCACAGCAGTTTTACATGACGATTACGAAGCTTTACGCACAGCCCACTTTATCGAAAACCTTGGAGAAGTCTAGGAAAGCCAAAACAACTCGTCAACCGCATTTATTTGATCTTCTCGAGCAGCAAGTGGATCAATAACGCATGAAAGTCTCTTTCAAAACTCTTAGGTAAAGTGTAATTCGAATAAGACCTTTATATAACTGGTCGTTAACTAATCTGTCCGTGACCAACGAGAAACCAGTAGTGAAGCCAATCGGCTTGTAACTGCGGTCACTGTCTTTAATGATAGGTGGTACCGTGCACACCTTCCAGATTGTGCTTGCCTGCTTGGCAATGCTTTAGCACACTCCTCTACTACGTGAGGAAAGGTAACATCAGGGTCTGCAGGCTTAGTTTCACAAGCGTTGGTAGATTTTCGAACACGTGATTGTTCTCAGGATATTTGTTTTGCTGGTAGTAGATGTATCAACCGACTTTGCGGAGCTGATAGCTGGTACCAGATAAAGTGGAACCACCTTAGCGGAAATACAATGTATATTGGGCGCACGGTGACTGACCCGGTTGGCATACTTCTTGACCAAAGTGATTCGACTATTAATTAGTTGTAAGATACCCGCACCAAACCTGGTACGACCGCCGGATGATAGTGTTCTTACAAAATGTGAAGCACTAACAGTCTCTAATATATTTCTAAGACAGCGTATACACTCGACTACCTACCACCTCGAATTTAGAAGTTTTAGTTGTGACAATTTGGATAGGCTTATCTATCACATTACTCGGCGATACTCTGACCTCTGCTATGGAACTGATAAATCAGTGTGAAATAAAGTTATTCCCGAAAGCAAGTGAAAGAAAGTGTACAGAGCTTTCCAAAAGATTAAGTCATGTTTCTTCTGACCCAAGTCCAGTGACACAACATATTTCAGAAAAAGTGATTAAAAATCTCTCATCACGAACACTCGGTGTGAACGAGATGGGTCTGCTTCAAGGAGGACTCAATTTCAACACCTAACGCAACTCAAGACAATGGATGTAATTCCCAAAATTGAACCTACTCTAAGCCAACTAGCCACAGATGTTGCAGATGAGCTGTCTTAAACCTAACGAACACAGGACAAGGTGGTTTTGATGTCATCAGGAAATATAAGTCGATTCACGTCACTAAGGATGACAACAACAATGTCACAGTGATTCCTAATCAGGGTTAGCAACAGTGTTGGAGCACATAGCTACTGGGTCATATGAAGAGATTAATGAGCACAAGACCAGTGCAATTCTCGATAAGGTCAAAGCACAGACAAGCGAGTTCTGCTGGGGGTATACATGAAAAACTTGGGCAGTCTACCTGGTTCATTCTCAATTCTTACAGCAATCGTTCTACGGCCTTCCAAAAGTGCATACAAACTGAAGCACCCATAAGACCCATGGTTCACTACACTACTAGTCCGACATATCATCATCAGGCGTATAATCAAACCGTTGCAGAAGAAGTTGGTAAGTAATGTTAAAGACTCTTGTGATTTTGTTAACAAACTCGAATATGTAACAATATGTGATGATGATACTTCTTAGTTTTGAAGTGACCTCTCCATATACCAGTGTACCGGCAAAACCTAGCGTAGATGTTGTTAAAGAGTTAGAAAAAAGTGATGACTTTCCTGGTGCACATACTAATTTACTGTCTGCCGAAATTGTATCTGCTGTTCAACTTTGTTTGTTCTCAATCTTTTCCACATTCAACGATAAGTTGTACAGGTAAACCGATGGTGAAGCTATTGGTCTCCTGTTGAATCTGCAGTTACCAATCTCTTTCTCGGGTAGCTGGAAGCACAAGCGGTGAGTGAATTCATCTGTCCTACACGAGTTTGATGGCCGTATACTGGTAACACATTCGTGACCATAAAACTGACCGCTCTCAACCAATACCTACGGTTTCTAAAATCAAAACGTAACGGTGTTGTATTCACGTCGAAAACTGAAATCGATGAGCGCTCACTTAATTTCCTAGACTCCACGGTCAAAGTTGATGAGCAACAGAGATTGCAGGTTACTGTTTACCACAAACCATCCCGCTTTGGTCGGGGCCTCAATTTCAACTCATCGCATCCAATCGGGATGAAGAAAACAGTCATCCGATCACTCGTCAATACAGCTAATAATAATAATAATAATAATAATAATAATAATAATAATAATAATAATAATAAGATCTGCACCACTGAACTCCCCAAAATAACAGAGAGATCTCGTATTAAATAAATGTTAGCTGTTAATCAACATCCAAACAAATCTATTGAAAACATAATTAAGCGCATAGTGATTAGAGAAGAGACCAAAGAGATCAGAATTTTCAAGTCCATTGTGCAAATACCGTGTCGTGAACAAACACCTGAACAAATTTGCTCCATCTGTTCTGAGTACGCTGTCCTGACTGTATTTCGGTTTCACGATATCTAAGAACGGCAGATGAGGCATCCTAAGGATCCAGCTTCTATGGACAACCAGAGAGACTCTGTTTGCGAAACAAAATGCAGTGAATGCAATGCCAGTTACATAGGAGACAAGCAGACATTTGCAAGTAGGTCTTGCTGAACACGAGAGGCACATGCGGTTTACTCCTGAAAACGCATATCAACTTCAGAAGCCAGAGTGGGATTCGGTCATCGTACTGCGTGCGCCGTCAGAAGAACACAACGTATGTTTTGATTAAGCTCGAGTGATTCGCAAGGGTTTGTCTCCCCAGATGGGACGATACTGTGCAAAGGCTCTCACCATTCACACACAACACGCTTGAGTTAATCGTAATGATAGGAGGCTCCTGTGTGCAGTGTGGCGTGAATGGATACATAACATTATACATAGACGTATCTTATCTGTACCAGTCTCAGTCCCACTTGATGTATAAAGGATTCGACCAATCAGTCCAGATGCAATGCAGGTTGACCTAACCATGTGGCCTCTGTTTCTTTGTCAAAACACTCTTGAGGAAGGCCACCCGGGGTGGCTCAAACGTTGAATATTACAACTTGCTCGCGACATTGTATTATCCTCAATACACTTATTAGTAACATGCTAAACAGGGCGCCCAAACTGTTCGACTTCATTTGTACTCGATTTGCTGCGGATATCTTACAGGCCTAGATAGTCTGTTAACACTCGTCACTTATAAATCAGAGACCCAATCTTAATAGCCATACATTTCTACCAGTTTGAAACATGAACCGCTCGGCGGTTATGTGCCTGATCTCTTTGGTTGATCATTCCGAAGGACATTTGGTCACAGTGTCCAAGTTACACGAATGAACCGGGACGAACGGTCGATGTATGAATAACTCCGAAGTAGATCACATGCGACATCAGGACGTATGCGTTGGACAGGTAGAACTGGCTATAACGGTCAAAAATGCCCTGTGGATATCGCACGAAATATTGATTCCAAAACATACATTACCGGCATGCAGATCACGCCCGAAGTTGAGTGGAGCTTTGCGGTCTACTTCCGACGAACGGGCTGCAATGATCACAAGCAGATATGACACCCATGAGAATCGTGCGAGCATATTAAGTTGAAAAGATTTGAGATGGCGCCCGAGCACTACGCGTCTGATGCCGGAAAAAGAGTCTGAAGTATAAGCGTTAGAATAATTATATTTTCTTGTCGTTGCCGCACGTGACGAAGTGATCGCACACTCGACCACAGATGTCTTTGCTACTGGAACTGAGAGAGTGTTACGCAGGGCACAGCTGACATAAGCGATGACCAGGATAACAAATTCGCAGTCCAAATAAAGCAGCATTCCAAAAAACAAGTATCCTGGTCAGATCGGGCTAGTGAACAGCATTCACACATCACTGTAAACAGAACCAGTCTACCTGACACGAGGGTGTAGGTGCACTTCAGGTCAAATCTCTCGGATGCACCCGTGTTATGGCCACCACAGTGGGTTGGGAAGCGGCATGCGTCGACGAATGCAAATGTACAGAGTAAAAATACAATTCTCTAACAGATTGTGTTGTCACGTTAACTATTTCAACAAACTATGGATAGCAAAAAGTTGCGTTCATGAACGACTCATATTTCCAAATTACCAAAACAGTGATAAAAAAGCTAACCAGTTCCCCATAGAATCTGAGGCATGACACGCTGTTTTTAGGTTTACCGCATCACCATCCTCTTCCTGTTCCCCTTGGTCATCATCATCAGCGTCATCCCGGGACCTACATTTCCTTCGGTGTCACGAGCCCATTGTGTGCTCACTCAGGCGAGTACACATAAAGCACCATTACAACATACTAAGGGCACAAGTCCACGATTGCCGGTTGACCAATATGTGTGAATTAGGCAAAACTTGCAACGTATCTAACTGGAACACAAAGAAAAGATCGGCAAACGAAGGTGTGAGAGCAGTCCAGGCTGCAGTGAAGAACAGAACGGTAAGATAGGTTTGAAATATCAGATAAAGCGACCAAACAGAAGCTCGAAAGCCAAGAAAATCACAAGGAAATCCGACCGAATCCACCAACAAGGAGGAAATGGAAGAGTTAACCTTTCGGCAGAGAGGGGCGAGAAGCACCTCTTCTCACATCGGTAAGTAGAACCTTGCGTAAAAGGGTACTATGAAGTCCACTTTCTTTGTTCGTGGGAGATGAACAGAAAAGATTACTTGTGTATGCGGAAGCCCAAGGACGGATATCTGGAACCGGAATCACTGCTTAATGGAACACTGGTCAACAAGATGGGTTAAAAAAGAACCGCCGCTTGCAAATGCACTTCTCATTCATGTCGATGAAGCTGTGCACAAACTGCCCTTAATAATCCAGATCTTGGTGTTAGCAGACTTTTAGACGCAACATTATACACCGCCCAAAACTTACCGGCGGTTCATCGGTGTTTTCCACAGGGACTTCAGTGTAGTCCTCCGTTGAAACAATTGTGGACCGGTCTTCGCTCGAACTGTTCTGTAGGTTCGGCGGAGCACCCGGTATCACATTGTCCTTTGGTATCTGATGGGCTTCCATCACGGCGGGGACCGTCCGACTTAGTTTTAAGGAGGGTGTGGGAATAAGTTGGGAAATCGTCGGTTGGTATCTACGTGCGCGCTGGAAACGTCCACGTAAATACTGA
Organism: Paragonimus westermani; assembly: GCA_008508345.1. Taxonomy (NCBI): domain Eukaryota; kingdom Metazoa; phylum Platyhelminthes; class Trematoda; order Plagiorchiida; family Troglotrematidae; genus Paragonimus; species Paragonimus westermani. Next base: position 14,618 of record QNGE01003046.1, on the reverse strand, counting down.
TTCACGTAGACGGAACGAGGCTCATCAGGTGGATCTTCCGACCACTCGATTAGCGCCGGAAGCAGATCAGCAACGATGCTTAACGGAGAAAACGAGATAAAGTACAGTGATCTGTAAGTCGACCGACTTAGGAACAGTTGTGTCAGAAACGTGCCAACCTGGCGCACTTCTAATTTGAAAGTGGTCGGACTTTCAAGGCTATGTATGCAATGATAGCTGGTCATTCTGTTACCTAAAAACTTTCAAGAAACAGAGAAGATACATGAAAATGACCGTTCAAGGCAAGCTACCTAAACCTGGACAGATTCAGGAAGGCAACTGGAATAAACTATACTAAGACGACAGAGCTAGATTGGTACTATCGATAGGCAAGGCAGAGAACGTGGCGTGTACGCGCACGGAATTGAATTCGTTGAGAAGAGAACGGCATAACTAGAATGCCGGTGGTAACACATGGTGTCGACTGACCAAAATAAGAAACGGCACGGCTGACATAAATCCCACAAGACCAGAGGTAGAAAACCATGTAAACGTTTCCATTCCTCGCTTGTGTTACCTAACAGAACGTATCGTTCAGAACGTATCGTTTCATAGGGATAGCAAAGAGATTTTCCATCTTAGAACTCAATTCTTTTCTGCCACTGGGCAAAGCAGATAGGGTTTGATCCGAAAGACGAACATCAAAAACAGATGGGGTGGAAATGGTTGTCCATGAACCATCACGAGCTTACACCAAAAACAATATTAAGAACAGTGACATTCATGGAAAGTTAGCGACCCCAACAAAAGACACCGGAATTGCTATTATTATTTTTAAGGCACACGTGTAGTTTCCACATTTGTCTGCACTGTGTGTTATCTTCCGCTTGGAAGATCTACCCGACTGAAAGGTACTTAAGAGATGGTCATCCCGAGGAGTTAGCAAGCAGATCGTAAAAAGGTGTACATGCACTCTGCCTCTGAGATTCTGGTTTCTACTCTGTGCTTTCTTAAAGCACAAGCCCCTATTCGTAGTATATTTCCTGGTCAACTGGGGCTACCCCCACTGGAAGAGAGTTATTTGAGACAAACTCAAAGTACTGAATTCATTAAGCACTGACCTAAACCAACTATCTACCACAGTAACCTTGGGTTCACAGTATCGAAGACGCTGACTGATTGTTAAAATAATTATGGGAAACAAAACAGAACATGGGGGATACATAGTTTGCATCCGGATAGCTTACTCTCGACAACTACTCAGGTAGTTAAGTGGAGACTAATGATAAGCAAATCAGTCAGTCGATAACTTAAATCATAACCACAGTGTAATACCCCCCCCCTCCAGCATTGTTCTTGAATCTCTTAATTCAGACTGCCGTTTTGTGATATCATCACGGCGAGAACAGAAAAGGATGCGGTGTCAGCGCCAAAGAAGATCCACCAGCTTGAATGCTACTAAGCTGAAGTTCCGTGTCAGTATACTATACGACTTATTTAACACCGGTTAACGTGCTGAGGCCATGAGCACAAAATTGTGCGGTCAAAACCGGACATGTGTAGGAATACACCAATAAATTCTGATTTCAGGTTGGTAGTTGCTATCGGACTAAATCAATAAGGATGCACCTCTGATTAATGAGTGAATGATGTTAAAGCTGAAATGAACGAGGCCACCGGTTACTGAATTAACGTACAATGCTTTGCGACGTGAACCCTATTTGTGATAACATGAGAGTTCACTTGATGTTCACATACAACAGGCGCTTAGCAGTCGTTGTAGACGATTAGTGGTGGCACCAGATAACTAGTTCAGCGACCAATTGACAACCGTAAATGTGGACACGGTTGTGCCTTTCAATTTGGTTATTGGGCTTACCGGGCGGATTCGACTATAAGCTGAACACGTGTTTTGTAGACTGCAGATGAACAGCTATGGGGATGATATTCCACAATCGAGACATGTTGGTCGTTACACGACGCTTTATTTCCATCCGGAGTTGTTAAGTCACAACCGTAGAAGGTTTCCAACTGAGACCGAATGAAGGTCAAAGGTGGAGACGGAATTAGATTCGTCCCCGTGGTGCATAGAGTTCGCTGACAGGGCACGCCAAGAGGCAGGAACCCTTGTAAGAGTGCCAACTCCGGAAGTTGTAGAAGCGATTGCCAATCCAGTTGCGAGGACAGCAGATCACCTTTGTGTCTTCGTTCTGAGAAGGTGTGGGCAAGGGAGGCCGACTGTTGATCGCAACTTCGTTCGGAAAACTGGACCAATAGATTGTTCAGAAGATGAACCGATAATTCGGATAGGGAGGGCGCGTGAACTCGGAAAGCAGCATCTTGTGGAGAGCAGCACAAAAGAGGTTTGGAAAAAAGATCAATAAAACATCTCACGCGAATATTCCATGGGAAACTGGATAAACTACCGATGAAGAAACAAAACGCAAACAGAAGTTGTACACAACGACGAAATGCACAGGATAAAGCTGCATGGACAGAAAGCATCTGTTACGCCTTGAATGGTTCCAGTTAAGACACTGGAACTTCGTTGAACGTTGTACACATCCAAAAAACTTTTAGACAAGCTACCGTGTGGGTTACTTTTTATGGAATCACGCAAGATGAGCAGAATACAACAGAGGAATAAGAGCCAGTTAAATTAAGCGACTTATAAAGAATCGTGTCAATATGAACAGCAGCTACAACTGGGTGTCTGTAACGTTATCTGATTAAATCGAGCGTTAACTGCGCTTCAATTCGAACGTGGTTTCACCATCGCTGATTCAAATAGTCCGCTTATATATCGTACAAGTAATAAACATCAAGCGAGTGTTTCCAGTTTCTTCATCACAGAGCGATGACTACCACGTGGTGTATATGGGGCCACATGAGGGCTAGATATCCAGCTGCACAACTGTAAACAAGAAAAGTGGTGGTAACCGCGGCTCGAAAGTGCGACTGTGTAGCTGATGGTCGGCGGGAAACACGCATCAGTGATTTATATAGATGCGCCAAGCCATCAACATTGAATATCCCGTCCCGCTTACCTTTTCCAAAAGCTTGTAAAAGGTTTCGCCTTACAGTCACCACGTTTCCACGTTTGTTTCCTGATGCAGCAGGCATGAGGAAATAAAATTGGGTGGAAATAAGCTGCACCAATTCGGACCTACAAAGAGGAGGAAACTGCTACCCTCTTTGACTTTTTACGCTTCCGCCAACAAAATAGAGTTGGTATAGGTATCACCAGAATGCCCTTGATGATTTTTGTCTGACGGTGTGACATAAACAGCTGATATTTAACTGTAAAAGAATACCGGACAAACCAGTGCACATTTCCAACAGCGCGAGAAGAGCCATCTGATTCAAACCACCCCAAAATCGGACTAGAATACCAAGGAGCAGACGTGCTTAGGTGCACTGCTGTACAGAAAAATTTACATGTCCAAAACCTAGTCCACATTGACCAGATTACAGACGAGCAGTTTATATTCTCAAATCGTCATACTGATTTACTGATGCTCATTGAACCTTCTGTAGTATCTACCTGAATCAGTGGATCCCAAAAATTCCCAGTTCATCGTCTCTTTAGCATCCCAAATACTATGTAATCACACTTTTCACTCAAACTACACTACATGAGCGCTAAAGTCAGAGCACCGACAAGTGAATACATTTGGTGTAATGCATCAGAAAGCCATATACAGACCCAACGTCATAGTCGAGCAGGGCGCAATCACAGCAATGTAACAATGTGAGACAGAATGCCACTTAGGAAAAACCCTAGATAAGTATTTCCATAAAGCTGCGGTCCCCGGTTGTCACACTTTTCACCTCCACGTTCAGTTATCAATCCCTTATCCTTGAATAATCTCCCAAAGTATTGATTTACACCAACAACGCCGTTTCCTTAACATATAGCTCAATTTACTCAGCCCACACACACTGACATGAAGTGGAGTGTTGCGGTAAAAGGTTGTTTGTACATACTTCTACAACGTGCGGAAAGTTATCCTCACACAACTCCATGGGTCTGCGTTTATCCGTCAATATCAGAATGCGCTTCTTTAAGTTTCAAACCTGCATTATTGGTTCGACCTAGAGTCAACGTCGTCATCTACGTTACATCTAATTTAACGTTAAACGACAATCCGGTTTAATCGACCAGTAAGTCAGTCAGTCCTACTGATAGTGAGTAAGGTAGCCGAAAGCTTACGTTTGTGCGCTCCATTAGCGAGATACATTGATTAAGGTCTCTGTTCACATGAACCACACGCCTGATCATGAACATCAAGGGAAAACGGGAAGTTTTCGGTAACTTAAGCAATCTCCTGACGTTTCGATAAGATTTTTATGCCGCTTTTGAAGAAATACTCCACAATATGTTGTGCTACATGTTTAATCGCATTTGGCATTAAAGGAATCTGCCATGGAGGTTTATTTGATATTAAATTTTCGACCAATCACGGAAAAGTACTCATATGCATGTTACATTATAAAACAGGAGGGTCAAAAACATTCTAGTGATAACTGCTACAGTCTTGTAGGATTGTATCTGTAGTGAAAAACATGAAAATAGCCTGTTCTAGCCATGTTCATCCTTTAACAATAAAAAGACTGAAACAACTAAGAGCACTTATTTTGCTCGTCTTTATACAGAGCCGTTTTCTAAAAAAAAAGGTCAATGCCGTCGATCGGAATATGTTTAACTAGCTCTAGACGAGTGAAATGTCTTTATATTTGACCTGCAAATTGTTATCGAAAATGTATTAATGCACCCGTACAGTCTGCAATATTTATGAGACACTCCCCAAAAGTAATCGTCTTAACGTGGTTTCTAAAAACAAAACGCAAAAAAATTAACCTAACATGATCATGTGTCATATAAAAAATATACTAGTCGGTTAGATACACAGTGAGGAAAAAGGTGCTCTACACAGCTTACAGAGTTACGTGGGAACCTTTGGATGCAATAAACACCAAGAACAAGATATCCGGCTTCACATTCGAGGTGAGTAAAAACGCTTCTGTTTTAGTACCTTGTGGTTCGGCACGCTGTCCAGTCTTAGAGGTTTCATCGTTGATAAAATGATGTTGTAGATGAACAGCTTTCTGTTCCGAACCTGCCTTCATTATGAACACTTTTACTGCAGATATTCCTTATACTAACAATTTCACGTAGCCGGCAGTAAGACCACATTATGTTTGGAATAGGCTCCTTGAACTTGATTGTAAACCATTTACTCCACACATAACATCCAATTTCACGCACGCTGGCAACTTCAACGCGAGAGAATACAATATCATGTCAGGCCGATTATTTAGGTTAGCAGACTTGAAAGCTGATGCTACCGGCATTTCAAGATATTGACTGTATGTTAGCGAATATTCAAAGCGCGGCCGCATGCGTGACCGATTCTCTTCGGTGGGTGCGATGGGCAGGCAGGTCTGGCTGCTGAGTTCTCAGGCGGATCAATGCCAACAGCAAACTCAGATTGGTGGTTCTTCCACGGCAATGAGTCAAATCGAAGTCAGACGGCTGTCCTCAGCATAACTGCCTTTTACAGGCAAGCAGCTTCACACGTTCGCTGTAGCCCAGTAGCTAAACGGTAACATCATGTCAGTAAGAACAGGTCTCACATGGCAAATATGAGTTAAAACATTGGATCACTTCTAGACAAAACGATCCTGTTACAGGCCCGCACACTAGTGTGTATCATGCGTATGGTCAATGATGCATTCAGTTCTCTGCATCCATGATATTCTCCTGAGGTAGAGAGATCCAATTAAACAGATATCAGATTGATGATAGGTATTTAATGTTACTCTTTTACGCCATATCGTACGCATTGCACGGGAATAACGCCCCGCAGACGGAGGGGAAAGCACACAATTCCCATTTGACCAACGCGTAGACCAAGAAGCCAAACCACGTAAGAACCGAGCAAAAAAGAATGCACAAACCGTTCGCAAGGCAACTAGAACAATCCTAAAAGGCGAGCTCAAGCACACACCTAAGAGAGTCGAATTGGCGGGTGCGTGACGTCGAAACCAGAGCAGCATGACCACCAAAGCGGCAAGTAGGCCTGGGTCAGACTGGCGTTTGTAGTCTGATCTGGAGCTCCACGCCATGTACTGACGGACGATCCAATCAACCAAGTGTACGGTAACATGCAACAACAAACCGTATCCGACTTCGTAGTTTTTGTTGATGTTGTTCTCACTGGTGTCGACGGGATGAGACCGAGGAGGCACTGCCTGCATGAAGGATGGAATAAGGTGATAATGCAGCAAGTTCAAGGAAAAGCAAGCGGTCAACAAATGACAGTTGAACTCATTCAACCTATCTGACTCAACAAACGACATACCACCAATAGTTTGGCCCGAAATAATTTCAAGTTGGCTTACTGTTCTTTGTGCTTTGTAACAAAGCGGCATAGCTTTCGGGTGACAGCCACGCCAAGGCGTGTCTTCAGCTTTCACACTACAATACCTTGTGTACATACCGAATCTACAGACAATAAAAAACATTCGATGTAACCGAGGCTCGCCTGTATGACCGTCCGAGTAGACAACCGCAATACTTTTTGTACTGCAACAAGCTGGCTGGTTGCTGCAATCAAGGCATGTGTGCAATTCCCAGTTTTATTTCTTACATATATAACATAATTGTTGATATACATAAAATGTCCACCTCCCACAAGTCAGCAGGTGTAGTGTCACGAAAGCGAGTTGTTGTTGTTTCACAAAGTCACGCAAACGTAGATGGAGTAGAAAAAATACACGAAGCTGATGGTTTAGCTAGAGGAATATCTTAGATGACAGATTAGTCTTCCGTTTTTCATTTCGCCCATCTGCACAGCACTGTTCGTATATCATACCTATCAAGCATTAATTAGGAACAAATATCAATTCCGCTTTACTTTATAGCGTTTCGAAAGGGCTGTTTACAGAATTGATCAACTGTGGGTGTGATTGTGTCGCGTAATAAACCACGAAAACTGAACTCATCCATGTTGCACGGTCAGTTGAGTCAACAGGAAACTACGAAACGTCAAACTGCCATTCGGGACCAAACCTTCCGCCATCTTACATGATCACCATGATCATCTAACAGTTCTCCGAGAATAGCCAATATTTAGGCCGGAATCACGTTTTTTCAAACTTGACTCAGAGTTTTTGAACTTTGTCTGTGACCATGGTCAAAAAGTAATGTTACCAATACCCAAAGCGATTGTGACTAAATGATCAGTGAAGGACAACAAAGTGTTACTCCCTGCATGGAGTGAATATAAAACCACCACAGCTCTTCTTACTAGTGGTTACGAGTGGACCATCAACCTACTGAAAGCAAGTTAACGCGGAGGTGCACAGGAAAGGAATATTCGATGTAAAAAAAGAACACCACCGTTCTTCAGGAAACGCTCATGAAGATTAGAGGGATTCCTAAATATAAACCAATAAGTTAGGAGGCAGACAAACGCGACTGACAACCTGTCCTGACTTTAAGCACGTTAACCATGCTTTAAAATGATCTATTTAGATTTTGGGAGTTGTGAGCGAGAGTGGTTCTAACCGAAAAGGATGATAGGCCAATTAACCAACAGATGTATTCTTGAGAAAGTGGGCAAGGTCATACATGTCCACACTGTAGACAATCTAGGGTTGGAAGCGATAAAACCCAACTTGACGTACCACCGGCTAATCTCAGCACACTCAGAGGTTGGTGGTCGACAGCAGTTGCCCAAAAAGTTAACGAAAGTGAAGACGGTCTAATGACAGATGTTGTTGTACGTACATTCACAGGAACCGTGCAAAGAAACATTCAGAACTCAGGCACACTTCAATGGGGCCAATTTTTTTTCAGATGCTATAACGTGAGGTAAATTTTTCTTGTCACATTTTACCCTCAATCCCGGGGCAGCAGGATCACAGTTGACGATTTTGTCTGTCCCTTTCTCATTAGTAGTAACGTAAGCGATTCGCCGGTTTTGTACTTATCACTTGGCGCTGCGTCTGCGGACACTTTTCTTCGGAGTAACTACACTGAACGTGTTTAGTCTCACCCATTTTTATATTTGACAATTATTACACAACGGTCAGCAGTTGTCCAACACAGCCTCTTGATCTTAATGCACCAACTCATAAGCTCAGCAGTCGCCTACACATTGCGTTTAACATACAAATGTGGATCAAAATCCTGTAGTTTTGTGTCACGCGTAACCAGACATAGAAATTGTAAGAATCCACGAAGACTAACGTCGTTTGTTCCAGAGCAGCTCGAGTTTACTAGTCAAAGCAAAAACGGTCTCATTGTAAATGTAACGTTACAGAATTTCACGAAAACAGCCCGTTCAATAAGTTTGATCTTTTTGAAAGTAACCGGTGAACGAAACAGCGATATTTTTAAAACAGCGTTCAGCAATTAATTTATTACGCGGACTCAGAAAAGATCGTGGACTCTATCGGCTTGTCTCTTAATTGTGAGTCAAGCATACGGCCTCTAGTGGACAACATATGCAGTTCGAATCGTGTTGTGGGTACTCCAAGTCGTAATAAATTCGAATAAATGATGGTTCAAAGGTGAGAATCGAAAGACAAATTTAGAGCATAATCATCATCATTACAGACAACAACACATCAGTGGTTCACACTAATGCTTAACTGCCACACAATCGTGAAGAAAAAGCAAACCCTACATAAAAAGAGAAAAAGGAAAAAAAGAAAGGGATGGGAAGGGACCTAACCACTGAAAATAACCACGTCCATATTCAAACATTCAACATCAAGGTGCCTACACCTTGCAAACAAACAACCGAGCTGCACGTGAGAGTAAGGCGTCAGCAGCAAGACAGCTTCCTTACGGCTTTCACTGCCCCGCATCATTAAATGCACTCAGTTCACAGACAACTCGGCCAAACAACGACAACATTCACGCCACTGAGCTCGATTAGCCGCCATCTCACCTAGGGTCTCCAGCCACCGACTCTGTGAGTCGCGAGGGCCCAGCCCGGGAGACGAACTCGATCTATAGTGGTCAACCCCTTGGTGAATGACTTCATTTCTCTACGCCAGGTCATTATCTGTCTACCTCGCACCTTACCCCACTATTAGAGTAACAGGCTGTCCTAGAGCGTTTGAACAAAAGAGGAAAGTAAACACGTACACAGTACGGCAATTTTTGTAGTCGTAATGCGTGCATTTCCATCGTATATGAACAGAACTGATGATAGGCAACTGAAGTGATCTACAGAGCGGAAGTCAGGGGCTGGACAAAGAGAGAGTGGGCGTGGAAGACGATATGAACGATTATGATGAGAATCTAGACAGCATCAGAAAAACTCGTTTCTGAAAGCACGGGGAAGGTTGAGAATTGTAACGCCTGAAATGTCTATTGAACTTAATTATTGTTATGAAGCATGATAATGGTAAGTATGACATCAAAAAATACATCGACTACCTGTAAAGTATTTGCACACTCAGTCAGAAGGTAGATGTGGACGGTGACCAATCGCAATAGCCACTGGTAGTCTACGGATGCCGAAAATTGATCGGCATAGTGCGATGAAATAGTGACAAACTTATAAGCGATGGTGGCCAGAACAGAAGGATCTGCAGACGGCAGAACAGAAAAAAGAGTGAAAACAAAGTACTAACGTAACATGCATCAAAAATAGTAAACTCTGATTACTAGGAGCAGAACTTACCAGCGGAGAGCTGAAGACAAGCCAGAAAGGTATACAGTATGCATCGAAAAGAATTGTCCGAATGAGACATTGTGTTGTTAGTTCGATTTAAACGATCCGGTGAGAGATTGGTGCGTAGAAATCTTCTCAAATTAGTTACCGCAGCCGGAAAAGGATATCGGCAGGCAATGGCTCTCACGAAATAGTAGAATAAAGCGTCTACACGCGTTTTCGATCCCTTCATATAAAGAGACGACGTAAATAATGGTTTCGAAAACGTAGAGTAAGTAAAATTTTACGGTTGACCACAAAATCTGGCAAAAATTTAGTTGACGTAGAACAATGTTAGCCCAACATCACTCAATGAAAGAAAACCACCAGCCCTGGGAGCACGTCACGGAAGAAATGTAACGACAGGTATACTACTAAGGAATAAATAGTAGTGCAAGTAATCCAGGCGTATTATTATAAACCATGACTCGAGGTGTATTCACGGCCAGCAAACGTGCGCATTGTGTGGGAAGAAATATGGGCTAAGGCAGTCACCATCACTTAGTCGGTGCGGACCAGACATTGGAATGGAGCGAGTTATCGTTAACAGGTATGGAATATGTGTCCACCAAGAAAACCAGAACAATTTGTGGCTGTTCGGACCACAGTACAGATCAGCTAGAGATCGGGCATCCGTTTAGCCACTAATTAGAATCCGCGGGTGACCTTTATTTATTCGTGCGAATTAACATAGTTTCGTGGAAATCGACCAGATGGCCGACGAAAACAAAAAGCTTGATGACGGATGAGAATGTGAAAAGTGGATTGATAACACGACTTCGCCTCAAAATGTTTGGAGAGAGAGCTCAAATGTTGAGATACCAGTATGCATAGTCTCACGGAAGAAGATGATGAAGTATGGACTGTTACTCGACCTAACAGGAGTGCTGTCGTCTGTTTTGTTCACATCGTAAACAATCTGAGCCACAAGAGGGTGTTGTGGAGATTATTGCTCTCAATACCGTCTAGTCAGATTGAGCAGACGACTGTATCCCCGACCTTCAACGGTATCTTACAGTAGCTTTCAAGCGGTCTCAAAATAGTGACTGCTTAATACAGATCAACAGGTCCACTGACCTTCACCTCACAAAACAGTGTTACGATAACCTTGCTCGAAAGATCCCTAGGATTAAACAATTGCAGAATGTTCCACAACCGATAATTAAGTTTTCCAACATACAGTAGCAAATGAAGTAAGAACACTACGGAGTTCATCAATAGCCTGCAAACAAGAGTCAGTCCAATGGTCTTCAACAAAGATGGCCCGACTCAGTATTTAGGAAATGGAAACAAAAACTGACTTTACAGAACCGCTTCACAGCCAGTATGTCAAATTTTGTGGAACCGTGTGTAATGATATACAGATTGGGAATAACACAACGTTTCGAGCAAGTTGTAATACTCTACGTTTCAACCACCTCGGGTGGCCTTCCTCAGGAGTGTTGTAATCGAAATCACCTTG
>QNGE01003045.1:52657-86412 GCA_008508345.1 Paragonimus westermani | reverse complement strand
TCAAGTGGCTAACCAGCATTGGCCGGCTGGACACAAAGGCCGCACTGGCACACCTCCCGGTCTTATTCCTTCGGGTTTACACTGGATATGTGGTGTGTTGGTGGAACTGCAATTGGTGCAGCGCAAGCCAATTGCAATGATGGCTGAGCGCAGGCGTCCTTTGACTTCGGTCACTGTGACAGGCAAATCGGTTTCGGATGTAGCCAAGCAAGTGATTGTTTGACTAACTAAGTAACTGAGTGTGTGAATAATGAAATAATCAAGTTAGTTAGTAAGTCAGTAGGTGTGTAATTCAGTAAGTAGATACCCAAGTAAATAAATGTTGAGTAAGTAAGTTAGTTCGTTACATATATATATATATACATTCATATACCTATACGATGTATTAACCACAGCAATTTTGGAACACGAATAATCAAGTCAGACCAAGTCAGACTAATGTGTTATGCAACATGTCAGCGACTAATCTGAGACTACACAGTCACGTCGTCAGCATGTGAGAACAAACAATCAAGTCGCTAACCATTGAGCAAAACAGCTCAGTGTTACATGCTGAAGAAAAGGAATACAATAATTGAAACAGGAACGTGAAGTACCAGTATTGCCATATGAATTATTCAGAAGCCGAGATAAATCGCATAATGTTGTTGGTCTTGTGACCTAGGAAATTCCCGAAGATTAATGCAGTCGGTGCTCGGTTATAAGTGTTGTGTGCTTTCTGTCTTAAACTGTAATACAATCTGTTTATGGAGAATATTTTTTTGCAGAACGGAGATATGTTGTGAGGAAGGCATGGAACCTTGGGAACCGACCGACTATGTGTGTACTGATATCAGTGAGAACATTTATGATGACGACAGGCCAGACTGGTGCATGCACACAGCATAATTCAGCGATATGCTGAAACGGTGTTCACAAATTCTAATGCCGTCCTCATAGGAACAACATTTGAGCATCGGGGTATTTGTATACTTCGACTCTGTACGATGAACACGGCCCTTGGGCACATTTGCGAGGTGTTGCACTGTATAAAACCATATTTAAAACACGCTTAGACATTATTTCTGTACATACCTCATGAAGAACTGGAAACCGTTTATGGGGTACCCCACTTTGAAGCACATAAATGGCATCAGATATATACCGCAGGTACTAAGTTTAACAGGGCGATGAGTGCCAGTTGACGAAAAAAGTTCAAATTCATACTATATGGAGCTAGTCAGCGTGGTTTCGGGACAATTTGGATTTCAGCTGACTTGCAGTCTCACATCTACTCCGGTAACTTTGATTGATCAGCCACTCGTTTGAGGAACAGAGATGAGCTTGAAGCAGGTGACGTTTGTTCTTCGGTAAGAGGTGTTTGCGCATCCCATTGTTTTAAATGCATGCGATTTTTGTGAGCCCAGAACGTGGATGACACAAAGAAAATTGACACACGGGGTATATGTTTCAACACCACCTCGAACGAAAACACTCACTTGCACGTAGCACGCACTCCTGGTTGCTACTGCCAAGTTTGTGTATGGAAAACACCATTTCTTGCCATATTGCACTTTAATGTACTTTCTTGTATTTTCCTTCGTATACGTGCCTTCGTCTGACTGCTGACCAGTAGTATAGCGTGTTCGTCCACCTTCACTACATTATCTTCACTACTCCGAACTTGTTTGAGAAAGTGGATGAAAGTCGATCAAAGCAGATGAAAGTGTGTGTCGGGGACGGCATACTTTAAAAAACCATTTGAGTACATTGTTAAGTTGATCGCAGTAGGCAGAAGGGTAGGAATGAGCAAGTAGGTCGCTGTTCGAGCAGTTGGCTTGACCTATTGACAGTTTTATTCAACTCAGCCTGTCACTTTATTTTGTGATCAGAGCCATGAGTCAACTGTTTATTTCGAGTTTGACTATACTCAATAGGAGTGCGCATCTCACTAACTTGTTATGAATTACTCAGTAGTGACCTTTTACTGGCGTGAATCATCCGAGTTAATCGAAAATGTTGGTCGAAATGAGCACCCAGTCTGCTAAGAAAATCACTGATATTGCATACACCGAGTGTGATAAGCATGTTTGTGCAGTCGGACAGGGAGATTTGACAGAGAATCATACCGTACTGTGACTCGTCTTTGTGATTTTGACTTGCGAACTCTGGGTACACTACCAAGGTTGGTTATGTTGGCTATCGTGTACGCATATGCCATACGCCTGCTAACTGCCTCTATGGTCTCATCACCATAGTCCGCTGGTAGTACACAAAGTCTCTATTTCTTGTCTGGTTTTCGTGGTATTCGATAGCTCTATGTGTACCTTTCAATTCTATGATTGCTACCTACCGTAGTGACGCTTCAGATTTATTCTGAGCTCCATCGAGGTCGTACTGTCCGATTTGCTTAGATCAGTCTACAGTTGCTCATAAGTAAAGGTTGTAAAGTGCCAGAAATGTCTGAATTTGAGAATATACTAGCTACAAATAGATAAATCTTGGGTTACAGCGGAGGGCAATATCCGTTGAAGCATCTAGACTTTTACTACTCAAGAACACTAAAAAATTGTCTTGCGAGGGCGAATAGTCACTTCCGTGTCTTGGTAGCAACTAACGTGTGGTAAGCACAGACTGCAAGGAAACAGCTTCAGATAGATCACTTACTGTAAAATTCAACCGGACACGCAGAGGTAGTCTGGAATTGATCCGGTGCTTGAAAGATCCAGCAATCATATTAGACCCATTTAAAAGTTTCAGGGCAGTCACCAATTCCCAGTTGGTACGTAACGGAAATTCCTGTCCAGTTAGATTGATCCAATACTTCCAATCGGAGCACCGGTTCAACAAGATTCGGCTGCACATGAGGTCGGCGTCCAACACTGACATCAAGCCCCATCGCACGTCCAGACTCTCTGCCTCAGGCACCACAAACACTTCCATCCCGTATCGTTTGTGCACCGTTTGTTCAATGATCGCGCGAAACTGATGTGTGGCTTTGCGATCTATGTGGATGCAATAGCAATTGTGTGGTCTGTGAATAGTATTCAATAGACGCAGTACTCTGTGGAGATCTCGATAAGCCAAAATGCTAAATGCCAAAGGGAAGGACCGTTCTTCCGAGTGCAACGTGTAATTATGACGCACGAGTTCCTTGAGTTCTTTAGTTTGTACTGACACTTCACATGTTGGTCTTGTATTTCGTATAACCAAAACGATAACGAATGCTGTCAATAGCGTCCACAGACACCTCAACAAAATGTTGGGTCGGAGCATTGAATGCCGACTGGGTGCAATTGTGGAGTCCTCTAGTTTACCTCCCAGATGCTGTTCAAGTTGGCCTGTGTGGACTACAAAAACAGAAAAACATGTCTGGCGAATAAGATTCTTCATTGTAATAGTCAACGGGAAACCTGTTGTCAGTATTGTATGTATCAGAAAAACAATGCATGCTTGATGTAATTGAAGCATGAAATTTGGACAATATATGCTGAAAATGGAGGAGATTCTTTCCGTGATTCTCCGAATTCGTGTCAGTTACGTGTTGGCGCTCTGACGTGTGAACCGAGTTTTGCTAGTGTCATGCTTTTTAGAAATGCATTTGTTGATAATGTTGACATGTCTCACTTCTTAACCAGTGTGTATTTGCTGTTTCAGGTTCAAATCGCGAGTACAGGACTTATCTGTTATGTCTCGTTATGCGTCACTTAAATTTTTCTTCGTGAACCGCGTGTGCACCACCTGATTCTAGTGCTCACTTGGGATGGTATTTTTGAAAACTTGCCTCAGTGAGATTGTAAACCTTCGTACTGGAAAAAAACCAGCCAAATTCACATGTGTACGAAACTTCTCCAGAAGTGAAATAACTCATTACTTTTTGATAACCATTCCCACTAAAATCAAGCGAACTAGTAAAATACTCACCTACTGGAATGAATTATCCAAGACGATTAATATGACATGTACTCGTGTTATGGACAAATCGCTCCAATACATGTAGGCGCACAGTGCAGTTCACATGATAAGCGAGCATCAGTTTATACGGTACGTCCTACAAGTATGAACCTGGCAACAAAGCTAGAGTCCGACGCAAAAGAGCTTCACCGAATTCTCAATTATGGCTCGGAGCTGTGTGACACGTTCGAATATTTGAAATCTTTCCACCGATTAGCTGACTGTGAATGGGTGGGCTACTGTGCCTCCATTTTCAGTCCAGTCGCTCGCTCTCATCGTCCCAGCGTTTGACCACTAAGGTCCACGATCGATAACATCTGGCTGCTCACACACACGTTTCAGCGCTTGAGAGGCGACGCTGGACTGGGAACCGGGATGCATCAGTGAGTGCAAATCGGCGAAGTACAACTACGATATTCCCCTGGTTTGTGCTATCACGATAAAATTCTCACCGAACCCTGGGTGGTGGGAAGCTGCATTCGGGAACGGAACATATTTGTAAATAACTAAACCATTGTTCGTAACTCAACTTTGCATACTATGCATGATAAATGAACGAATAACGAGTTGCAATCAATAATCCTATTTCACCGAACGCAAATCGGACTTGTGCGCCCTGAGGTGACTAGTTCGTTCTGTGCGTCCCTCTGCCTTTCCGTCTGACTCTCTTCATTTTGAGATATTTTGGATCACTGTCTCCTCAGTTCAGTTTGTCGGACGCAACTGGCCGCGTGTGGTTTGGTTTGGACAAGTTATCATGCTGGATCCATATCACGCTGTTGGGGCGCAAGTAAGAGAATGCATAACGCCGTGCATGGCACTGACAGACGTACATCAAGAATATATAGAGAGTCCTGGTTAATGCTATCCGATAATATCCACGTGCTGTGTATGGTTCATCTGTGAATTAGAGAAGGTGGTCCTAATACTGGTAGCCGTTTTCTTAGAAAGACGCATTGGCCGCGGTCAGCCAGTGCGATCTGATACGTTGAATTGTTCCAGCGAAGGAAATATGTTGGAGCTTGCGAGTTGTTGCGCCGTTTGGCCAGCTTGAGGTGGAAGATGGCTCGTGAACTAGCCAAGAGATAGTTTTTCACTTAATGCATATATGAAGGTTGATATCCCTAACAATTTTTGTGACTGTTAAGATCGAACAAGTTGAGGATAATCAACAATAACCTCAAGTGTATTGCGACCACACACATCGGAAATGCACAAATGTGACTGGTGAATTTCAATCAAACACATTGCCATCTTTTTCCCGTCGTAGAAAACTCGTCATTATACACTCGTATGGTGTTCACACAATTCTGTGAGGTGATCATGGATCGTACGGATAGGGCTTATATCAACTTTTTGCAAAAGTATTGTGATATGCCTGCTGAAGAGCTGATTCCACTGGATCCCAGTGAATATATATTGAACCGTTCTTCAGCACGGTTGAGTTCTTTACAATTAGAAGTCCTAGCCTTGGGCCTGGATAAAATCACATAGGTCTAATCGTATTTATGTTGGAGCCCAGTTTATTGACCTTAATGACCAACTATCCGATCTTCAACCAACTACTGCTGACAACCCATTCTCCTTGTTATTTTGCACCTTTTTATCTGTTTCATTCCCGAATGTTGCATTTGTTTCTTTATTTTTGGTCGCCATTTTGTCGTTACACCCCCATCCGTCTTATCAACCCCATGCAGCTGATCTTACATTGATTTCAGTTGTGTATTTTGCACATTCGTTCATCCGAACTGGTTTGCTGGTCTGCACCCAGTTTCGATTGGGATGAATCCAACTGATCGAATGTTTCACAATCGCTCAAATCATGGTCGCTAAGTTGGGTAAGCTCTTTTGTTCGGACTCCGTATTTTTTGACGTCCCCAGGTCTCCTCCGCATACTGATATCAGTAACTCAGTGTCTCAGTTGTAATAAAATTGGTCTCTGCGCAACGCCACTGTTAGCGAGGTTCCGGTCTGAGTACCGTCCATTCACCATAGTCATGAAGTTACTGTCATTTAATTAACCCACAAACCACCACAGCAAGCACTAATCGAGTCTGTAGTCACAATATTTCTGTAACGGGATATGGTGGTCGACTTTATCGAACACTTGGAAAAAGTAAGGGTGGATCCCACAAGTGACCAGTCTTACGCCGCCAACCTACGCCCAAAAGTTGCATGTATTCAGCATATCCGTGGTACACGAAAACCCGGTGCGGAAGCCATGTCAGTTCCTAATAATGGATTCGAGTTCAGTTACCCTAGGCTGAGGTGCTATGCAGCAAGCTCTCCGTAAATTTTGAAGCCACCCAAAGTAAAACTACTGATCCATATTTTACACACCAGATAAACGCGCAAGGTCACATGTGTATAGCACTTCATAAGTGATACTATAAGACATTTCTAGAAAAGAAAATTCCACTTAAATCGAATACACACTTACACGAATAAGTTATCCGAGCCTTCTATGGAGACAATTAAGAGGCGAATTTGAGCACTTGTCGGAGACCGGTCTGCCTATTTAAATGCACATCTGGATGGAATATGTGGTTATTGCTGTAGGATTGGTTCTTCACACGTTACTCTGGTCTAAGCATCTGATTGGATTACCTATTCATGAGTAAACCCAACACCGATTTGCTGGTGCGTTTTGCTTAAAACGAACTGACGAATCAAAACAGAGTTGCTGAAAATATCGGGTGAAATGTTGCACAGTTCTTCGGATAACTATGGGGCCGTACGCATATGCCGCAAAGTGTGCATTGACATGTTGGCTAGATTCACAACAAAGAGACCATCGATGTAGATTGTCACGGGTTTGGTCATATTCTGGTGGATTGTCAGGTCGGAGGTGCGAGTTTTCGAGCGCTCGGCCGAATACCTCAACGCGGGGGAGGTACGTTCGAGAACCTGCCGCGNGCGTTGCATGTGACTAGCGATTTGGACAATAAAGATTGTGCTTTATCAAAATTTCAGGTCTCCTGTTAATTTTTCTGTCAATTTAATGGTACGGTTTGCACACCCCAATATGTGAATTACTCAGTTATTACGCACATCAACAAATGGAGGACAATTTGAATCATAAAGTGGAAATGATATTCGTGGAGACGTTAGCATGAACGAGTTAGCGAACGGTAACAATTTGTATCAATTCTGAAGAATATCTATTGTTCAAGTTTCATAATTAAGTCAAGATTGAAAAGATTGGATTATACATAAATGGAAGTAACCAAGATATAACGGGAGAATCGTAAGTTTTGGTGTATTTTTACCAAGATCTAGTGAAAGGTGTGCGGATACATTTGATGAGATTAAAAAACGATGGATTTTATCCGATAGGATTTCTCGAAAACCGTTAACATCAACGAACTGTTTACGGGGAATGCCACTGCAACGGGATAAGTCTTTTAGGAGTTTAGCAAAGAGCATAAAGCCTTTTGATAACAGTCAACTGGAAAAGACTGGCGAATAGTACATCCATTTTGAGGCACATGAGCCTTGATAAATCGATTAATAGTGTTGTGGGAGGGGGAGAGAATTTAGGCACCGGACATATATCGAGAGCTTTCAAAATTCGGTGGAAACCACCACCACAGGTCGTTAAACCAAGGCATCTTAACATTTTTAACAGAAAGCAGTCGTGCTGGGATTTATTAGATACATGTGGGGAGGAACATGCATTGTAAAGCACCCCGAAATGAAACCTCTTTGTAAACAAATAGCGCGTGACAAAATACTTTAATGTGTGACTATCATAACTTGAAAATTTGGATATGCTGTTCACCTGACCGGGTGAATAGAACCTATCTGAGCGTTGTCACACAACACCACATCATCATCGTCGTAGTCGGTAAAAATGTGCGATGCTAAGATGACAATAATGCAACAAAATGTGAAAATACGAATAGGGAGGGGATTGCTCCATGTAGAACATTTAGCGATACTGACAATTCGGCTGTTTTTGAAGACATCTCTGCTGGAAGTCCGGCAAAACAAGCCGACCAATTTCAGGAAGCGTGTCAAAATTACATGCCAAACACCACACCAGTTATTCACTCATCCGGTTTCATATAACGTAAAATTGCTGATCGTTGAACGAATGTATGCAACACACCATTTTCAAACTATGGAACTGCTAAATTTCGCTTCATGCCCAGGATGTATGTGCCATTAAGAGCTCTTGAGAAATAAACTCTCGCTTGAAAGAAAACCAAATTTCGCATGACGAATTCTATACCGTTTTCCATTATAGTTTCTCTTTTAGGCATAAGAAGGAACCTTATGGGTAACACCACCTCGTTTTAGGTGTTGTGTCCACTGGTGCGGCAAAACGACGTTGGGGAAATAAGTACTGGATTGACAGTCGCAAGCGCGAAATTGAGCAAGCATGTCTAAGACCCAGCACGCAAGCAGTGGTCGTCCGGCCGCGATAAGCGATTGGTTGTTGCACAACAGCGTATGACAAAGCAACCAATCATATGCATGATTCAGCAAGCGTTAACAGATGTCAATCGATCGGTTTGGTCGCGCGGAGCTAGGATGGTAGTAATGAATGTGAAGCAGTTCGCTCGCCATATTACTAGGGTAGTAGAATTTCTTCATTGCATCCTCATGCTACAAAGGTGGTTTATGATTAGTCTAATGGAGTCGTCTTTCGCGGCTTTTTTGACTCCGATTACACGCATTGGCTACTGCGATGGGACGATTTCTGAGAGAATACTGGAGTTGACAAAGCTGTCGTGTGGTCCAGTCAGGGTATAGAGTCTAGCGTATAGGGGACAGAGAGCACGAACAAATGAATGCCCTTAATCACCCTATGGCCTACAACCCTGATGCAGTCAAGTGATACTATCAACACGTTTCAGTATTCCAAAGCCATTCATAGGTGACAGATACAAGTGTAACCGTATCAGTCCTGGTACGTGCACGTGCGTGATTGGAACTCTTGAGAAAGACGATGGTTGGCATATGGTAACTCGCCGAAATGAAGTGAATTGCAAGACCGAGTACAGGTGGCATCGTGTCGATTGTATCAGTTAAGAATCCCAAATTCCCAGGGACATAGAATTGAACGCCTGAATGACTCGGAAGTTAGCATGATACACCACGAATTCTTACAGCTTTCACTGTTCCGATTCACAAAGTGAACTTACCTCACAGACAACTAGGTCAAGCACTCACGCTACTAAGCCCAATTAACCACCATCTCACCTAATGTCTCCATCCACCGATTTCGTGAGTAACGAGGTTCCCAGCCCAAGAGACGAACCGGAACTATAGTAAGCAACCTCCTGGTGAACGAATTCACTTCTGTACGCCACGTTATCATCTGTCCATCTCACTGGCATAAGGCCAGTCAGTCGCATCATCGGCAAGCAGTGCTCCATATAGCAGACGACTAGCTGGCATCCGTGGTACATGGCTTAACCATCCAATTCTGTGAAAGTCTAAGGATTGACAATCATTAGCAAGTGCCCGTTTCTTAACCTCTTCGCTGCATAGTCGTTGGTGCTACCCAATGCGAGCGATCGAATGCAAACGTCGTCGGTCAAATAGTTAAAGAGGACTCAGTTCTTCTATCTTAAGTCGCTGCTGTAAGGTAGTACAACCTTCAATGCTGCCATATGTATACGACCCTTAAGTCACAGGTTTCCTAAATTAGCGAATACCATCCTAGTCTTAGATATAAGTGCCTTCGATTCCCTTCCTACACATCCGCCACTGCCACCACCGATTCAGACAAAAACTGTAAGAAACATCGTTCAGCTTTACCGAAAATGAGGACACCCTGCATTCGTCAAAATTGCACAATGTCGTCTAACAAAGTATCAGACTGTGTTGGAAAGTAGGAAAAACGCATGGAGAAGCGTTTGATTGCAACTAGATCGGTGGGGGACACGAAGATGTGTCAGTCGTAAATTTTGACAAGTTGGTCTGCTGCCGAACACCTCACAAAACTATACACAGTCTACCAAATTATACAGTAACATCAGGATAACTGACTGCCGTTCAAAGGAATGGAAATCAGTTGCAAAGACACAGCCTCAACTGAAGTTATTGAGTCATTTGCTTCAGGTTTTAGGCGTAGCGGCCCCAGCAATAAGTCAGTGTGTCTACAGCTGGCCAGTAAAAAAGCAGTAAAGTTTCTAACGACCATTGCATTACAAATTCCAAGGCCAGTTAGCACCAGAATGATTAGATGAACACATCAAAAATGTGCTAGACATGAACACCTTTCCAGTGACTTTTTGATGGGATAGGGCAATGTTACTTCCACAGTTGACTCAAGTAAGCCACTAATTTTGCATACAACAACGTGCTGTATCTGCTCCTTGACTAGTATTGCCTAATGGTCATTGTTAATCTCTGCATTTTGTGGGACTTCACAAACTGCGTTGCCCAATCTGATCCGGCTGGTTGAGAGAGATGAGTGGTGAGCAAGAGATTTAGGACCGCATAGACTGTCACGGACATTTTTGGGTAAATCCATTTTAAAGCTATACGGTTTTGGTGTGGTTGATCACCGAATGAACAGAGTGTGTACACAACAACTGTATAGCCTTGATAAGGGTTTGTGAGGTGGCTTCGCTCAAAACCATTGTTTTCATGACAGAGGTGTTTGATCAAATTCCCTACGTGCAGTTCAAGCGACGAGTAGTAGTGTAAAATGTAAACGCTGGACAGACTGGGGTGTTGCACCTATTACTGTCTAGCCAGACTTCGGAATGATCATAGTAACAGATTCATTTTACACTTGCTCCTAGGCAATGACATCGAAATATGATATGAAAGCCATGTCTGCCTCGCTGAGCAAGGTGAGCATGTGCCACTTACCACATTGAGAGGTTTCGGATCTTTCATATTGCCGGTTGGAGACACCCTCACACATAAAAGTGTTTCAGCGGCTGGCTCGCACATTCAACGCTATTTATTATATACTTCTACGCAAACGGCCGTTGTGTTACATTATTTTGCCTTTGTATTTACTTGTCAAATGACCGATTCAAGTACTGTCGTGAGGATCAACACCAGCCCTGGCCGTAGAGCTTATGGGCGCGGCTCGAAATAGGTGATGATGATGATGATGATGATGATGATGATGATGATGATGATGATGATAACGACGACGACTACTAATTTGTTTCCGTTCTAGCACAGTCAGTCTTACTCCACACAGGTAATACCAGCGGTAGTAAGAACGTGTGATGTGAGAAATTTAAAAACAACACCCTCATATTTACAATCAGTAGCATCATTGTGGAATGCGTGGGTTGAGATGTCGGTTGTCGATGACGGCGCGACGAAGCAGAACGGTGCTCGCATTAAAGCCAGAGTGTGGGGCATTCACAGGTGGTAATCACGCCTACACAACAATGCTTCCATCTTAGTCCGAAAGCCGGTCCAAATCGTGGTGAGCGTTTTGTGTGATGTGCCAGGCTGACCGACGTTGTTGAGTCAGTGTCTCGGGGGTCGCGCAGCGTAAACATGGAAGTTGTGTGCGTCTGTTTGCATCGGTGGTGGATAGGAGTGACTGGAGTTGCCCATGTGGTCGGCTATGACCACGTACGCTCCCCGTCCGACAGCATCGACTGACCTAGGCTCACTTGTCGCTCTTTGAAGCGGACAGGTATCACAAGCTGCACATTCGACGATTTCTTCCTATACGCTGGTTGGAAGGCACGACCACTATCCAACTGACCAGAATCGTCAGTTCCCGTAACTGAGTGCGGAGCATTCAATTTCGTACGTAATCGCTGGCCACACCTGAGCTATCCCGATGTTTTTTCAGCCGCCCTATGACGCAAAGTTCTGTAGATCGATAGGACTTCGATCACTGCACTATCCCAGGACATACTGAGAAGTCATCCTCTGTAGACGATCGGCCCAAACGTACCACCATACCATTTGCAGTTGGGTCGTACAAAGTCATTCGGACATAGCTTTTGCCATGAAGTTGGAAAAGTCGGCCAAAATTATGCCTATTAGATTGTCATGCATCTTCACTTACGATTCCCTCTGAGAGCCCGAAACGGCCGAACACGTGTCTCAACCATCGTACAATGGTTGCATTTTGCACTTCACTACGAAGCTGGACTTCTGGCCATTTGTTACAAGGACATATGACGATCAAACAATTATTCTGATGTTGATGGACGGTACAAAATTGGTTCATGATGTCTGTAATAATCTTGGATTAGGGCTTCATCGAGTGGCTGGTAGGTTGTGCTGGTGCGCCAACGGACTTGGAGATTTTGCAGTCATTTTAGCAGATGACACAATTAATTGCTGATTTTTCTATCTTCGTGGATATTCCTGGCCACCGAAACAGTTGTCTGTCCTGCGTTTCGTCCGGTCTGTTCCTGGGTAACCCTGGTGTGCACATTCTATAGTCCGATAAATGAGTGGCGTTGCAAACACAGGGTATTGCATAAGGCATCCATCTATAACAGTTAGTTTAATTCATGGGAAGTAAAATGACTGTATCTCACCAACAAGTTTTTCATTACTAGGTCAGCCTCATATGATACATCGGTTTCTTTCTCAAATTCATATTGCTGATTTGCCGACTGAAACTCTTGTTTGATGACACCTGGCACTTCAAAAGAATTCAATGGAGGAACCATGAATTTCTCCCCCTCTTCCTTCTTGCAATAGACTACATTCTTATGTAGTCTCGAAAGCCCGTTAGCGATTTGATTCTGGCAGCCTGAAAAAGTTCTGTTAACAGTCGTGCGTAGAAATGGCTTATTCTCAGTGGATTCAGTCATTTCGGTTCTTCAATTAGTGAGGTAGTGAGTGCAACGTGATCTGTGCAAAGTGAGAGAGGACGTCCGATTAAGAAAAGGTACCATTTTCCACAGACCCAAACGCAGATGAGGACTTCCTTTCCGTCAGCCGAGTATGACGCATTTGCTTTCGGTAAGCATATGCGATCGCCTTTTTCTCACTATTTTAAATCTGGGGTAAGGTTGCCCCTAGGCAAATACTTGACGCGTCGTAAAGAAAAGTGTGGAATTTCTAGTTGAAAATCGTCACAACAAAGTTGAATACAAAGCGCTCAATCATTTCATCCAGTGTGCACTGTTGTACCAGTTCCCATCCAAAAAAATATTTCTCCTTCGACGAGGCACTCAATAGTTCCGCTAAAGTGGCGGATCCTGATAGATAGCGTGGACTATACGAACACAAGTAATAGAAGTGCTAAACCTCAAGTGAGTTGCTCAGAATAAGAGCCTCTCTACGGACGGAGGTGTTTACAACGTTTGCTGTGGTCCAAAACGTAGACATGATGTGTTCAACAACCTCCACTTCGTGATCACCACTTCACACCTTAAGGTTTGAATTGCGCCTCAGGAAAGTTTGTTGAGCATCCAGTGAAGAAGTAAACAGTTGTGGCGAAATAGTGAAATGTGCGTTCCTTGATACGGCTTTCCGTCCAATGATGTCAGTTCAAGACAAATTGTTAATATTGCTCCAAATCTTCAGTTTGACACAAACTGAGCTGATCGCACTAACATAGTGGGATGTAGGTGGTAGACGGAAAACCCAGACGGGAATCATAACGTCGTGCTAAGACAGGCACTCCATTGGTCAGCCTATGCTCAGTTCACACAAAGTGGCTTTGCTAAATTCACTCAATTAAGGGTCACGTTTCTCCCTCTCATTGCCCCAGTGCATCTTGACTGCCATAGTCAACTAGCGTGTGCTGTCTCATTATCTTAGTAAGCGAGTTAGTTTGAGCCCACGCACGATATTAGGGCTGTAGTGCGGTGCTTCTGTTGTCAGTCTCCGCTCTGCTGTGCCCGTGAGACTCGTTTTGGCTTAACTATTGTGAAAATGAGAATGAGTATGGGAGACTTTAGTTGTGATATTTCAAGCTGACGCAGAATCAAAAAACTGTTATCAATGTTCGCGAACTTGTATGGGAAGATAGCAAAATGGAAATGGCATGCTACCCTAGAGCAATACACGATCTGACCAACCTTAATAAAACGAAGAGTTCAGTGTGTAATGTGCCGGCGTTCCTACAGTTATGGAGCGAATAAATCGCAAAATTCAGCCTTCTTATTGTGTTAACGAAACCGATAGATCCATGGGATGTGACTAGAACATGATGGTAAACTTGTGACACGCGGTAATGATGTATAGGATGAAATTCGGCAAAAGAACCTTGGGATTGTGAGCATAAGCGAGTAGAATAAGTAGTTTAGAGTACAGTGTTGCTTTGTCGCAGTGGACACCACGGAGACGGCAAGCAATGTTCATTAAGTGGTACAATTTTCCAGTTACAATTCCTTGCTAGTGAGAGAAAATGGCGAAGTAGATGAGGTGTCCTTTGTCTGACAATGAGAATTGCAGTTATCTGATGAACGTGGTTCGTGAGTACAAATATGTCAAAAGTTGAGAAAGTAGCATGAATTATTTCTTGATGTGAATCTCATGCGAAAAGTAAACTAAACGATGACCGCGTATATGTGTAGCCACCTTATTGAGACCACGGTGTACGCTAAGTTGCGTGGAACAAAGTAAACCAGCACTTACGCTTGCGATGTCTGATGAGACAGTGACGCGGATACGACTATAATTTACGGGTGAAGTGTATGAGAATTCGTAATGTTTGCATGTCTGAACTTGAGTTAACACAGCGTTCCGCACACGACACGCATAGCCCAATTGGCAGTGCGTGATGCACGTAGTAAGTTCTCAGGTCTGGTAACATTTCAGGTTTGCGACAGAAGGTCGGCTTTCTGTCGCGTCTCGATTGTTAGACAGTAATTTCGCTTAATGTGACATGATCCACGTGATAGTTTTGAAAGTGTGTAGCAGATGGCTGTGTGAGACACTCAGGTTGTGAGACTGCGATCGAGAATTGAATGTGGTCCTGGATGACGCATACAATGTTAGACAGATAGGGTAGATGATTTTACGCCGACGGCTTCAAGTCATTCGTTGCGTGAAGGGGTGAACAGCGTGGGATGTGTAACGACTCGTCTCTTACCATCTGCTGTTCTTCATGTGCACCGCATTCAGGTTGACCATACTGCACATAGTCCGCTGGTTGAATAGGTGTGAACCAGTGCAAGCATATAGTATTGACATACAGACTTCCTTCGAATGACACTTGGAGAAGGAACTCCTCTCTTGAGGCCACTATACGGAGTATTTAGCTAGTCTTGTTTATTCCAATGACGGTCTGCCCACTTCGTTGAATAATCATTCGCCGACAATGTATTCTGAATTAGATTTCACAATCGTCATCACCATCACATACAGCAATACATCAGTGGTTCTCACTGATGCTTGACTATCGCATGAACATGAAAAAGAAGCAAGCTTTGTACGACAAGACTGGATAAAAATAAGGGGAGGGGAAAGGACCTAACTATACAGAATAGCTTCGCCTATATTCAGATATTCAGCATCAAGGTGTCTACAACTTACAAACAAACAACCGAGCTATGGGTGATAGTAAGTAATTAGTTTTGTCTTTAATAGACAACTAGGATCGTACAATTGCCCGCCATAAATGTACCGGATGTGGACTGAGCTACACAGACAAACAAATGACGATGGTTCGGTGAATGGCGTTTTGTCCACTCCAAATGGGTTCACGTTTGGCCGTGTACTTCAGGCTACCACTCGGTCATTCTTCACTTCATTATACCAACGGGTGAAACTAATAAGTAGTGTGGCAGATTTGATAATTTGGATGAAACTCAATTGCGAAAACCATGGGCTTTTACTTATCTCAAATCAGCCACAGTGACGGCCCGTCTAAACACGGGAAGCACTCTACCAGCTGACCTAAGTTATCACACGAGGGAGCTCAGAATTTCACATCTGAACTTAGTTAATTTGAAAACCACCAAATGATCCAGGGTGTTGACTGCCCAGGCGGCTTTCCCCAAGCGATTCACGTTGGAATCCACTAACACCACTGTTCGACGCTGAATGAGTTAGCCTTGATCGGAGACTCAAATCTACGGCGCACGTGTTTCCGGAAATGCATAGCTTGCAAATGTCCCTGCCGCATGAGTTGTTCTATATTCGTTGCTATGTTCTAGATTCGGACATCCCTTACTTACTAACGGTTATTCAATTTTGTTGACCTGCTACCGTCCTGTAGACGCATCATCCCATCCTTGTGTATCACTCTACCGAAATGACTTTTATTCATTTTAGTCCAAAATGTTTAGCAATGTGTTTTCCAGCATTTAGGTTGCATATGACATACCCTGATAGTCCGAACAAATGTACATGGTGAGTGTTCACCGACCACCTATCCCAGTGCCCATAATGAAGAGGGCATGGCTCTGGCTATCGACCCACTTCACCTTTATTTCGTGCACACGATTCTCACTGTCGATTGGGTCGGTCCGTTTTTGAAGGTTTATAGCATTATATGGTCATCTTAATAAGCGCAATCAGTAGTGAGCCTCACGGGTAGTAGTGGTGGTAAGGAGATCACGTGACTCCGTAGAAGTACATACCGGATTGTCACATTTACAGGCGACGACGTTGTTTTCAAGTACGTGGACGAATGGGCCGTTGGCCGTTGAAGCCGCGATCAATCAGAACACACCTTGAGACTTGGTGCAAGTGTGGGGCACACAGGCAGCTTGACGCGCATGCAATACTACCTCCTTAGCTCGAATGACGGTCAAAATGTGGTGTGTTCTGTTTTCTGCGATGTTCAGTGTCAGTTCATCAAGGATCACGCAGGGTAGACGTGGCAGCTTGTGTGCGTCCTGTGGTAGGCCACCCGAGGTGGTTGAAACGTGGGATATTACAAATTTTTCCTAACACTGTTATCTTCAATCTGCTTATCAATAACTTGTGTGCGTCTGTTTACATACGTGATGTGTAGAGCTACCCGGCGTTGACCTTGCGGCCGGTAGTAAGCTGGTACGTTCCAGGCCCACAGGCCCGAATTACTCCATCCGGCCCCGACAGCGCCCACTGACCTTTGCTTGCTTGTCGCACTTTCAGGCGAACGAATGTCCCGTATTGTATTGCTAATGCTGGTTTTCTGTAATTTGATTGGTAGGTACGAGGAAGTTTATAACGGCATAAAGTCCATCGGCTGTAAGGCACTTGGGTTCTGGCGCTAACGCCACGTAGAAGAAGGCTTCCCTTAAATCCGACTTTGAGTAAAGCCGAGCGTCAAACATCTTGGCCAGCATCGCATTGGCCGTCGGGAGTATGAATGTAACCATCACAGCTTGACTATTTTCCGCCTTCCAGTCATCGTATACTCGTATCGTACCGCCCTTTATTGGCACCATTATCATGGGGTGAACTCGTTTGGAACCATCAATTCGTTTGACTAAGTTGTTCGAAACCATTTCCTCTATAACAGTCGCTGATTTTCGGTTGGCAAGAGGAATAAGAAGCGGCTGTCTTATCGGAGAGGCTGAATTGAATTCCTTCTCAATGGTTGTTCTACGCCGGTGTGCACTAATGGCCACCGTCTGAATGTCCGGTGAAGGGAGCATGGACTCTGGAAACCCGTGCTATTGCTTCCTAACGAGGGTAGAATTATGTACTGAGTAGGTGTGTTTCTGATAATGACGATGACGAGTCGTCACCAGGAGTATCTTGGATTACTTGCGCTACTCGATGGGATCAGCAGCATGGAGCAAAATGTTCTCGTTGGTTGCAGCTCTTGTAGCCAAGTTTACGAGCCGGACATATTTGGTCGTCTGCTTTATGCCGGCTACTGCCAAATCAATACCACTTTGGAGAAGTTGCCGAAGGCGTGGAAAAGGAATGGTGTACCTTGCTGGTGTCAAGACTGTCCGTTTCTCCACTGGACTTCCTAGTTTGCTCAATTGCTGACGATTTAGTCTGAGCAAAGCTAACAGCTTGATCCCTGGACGAATTCGCTGCACCCTCAGTAAGTAGTATCACACGCACTCAGTTATCTTTTATTCCGGTGATGAGTTGTTGAGTCGGTATAACGCCTTCGAGCTTATTCTTTGGAATACTCGAATGATCGCATCGTCAGACTTCTCGAGTAAGAGAGGATGTAAACTGCTCCAACGGTTCCAGTTTCAACTGTAGCAACCCGAATTTTTCTGTGAATACGTTTCTTCTGCACCACATTATCTGTCAAGTATAACGAGAGCATTGTTTAACAAAGTTTTTCACTGCAAACCAAGTACGTCGACGTGATGTTGTCCTTCGTTGCCCAGCAGATGATGAAGCAGCTTTAACTCCAGGTTCTCACTGTAAGAAGTACCAGTCAGTAACAAATCCAAGTACTTCGTAAGTGTGATTTTCCACCGAGTTCAATCGCTTTCGGTTGGCGGTATGGTAGCATCATGCCAATAGGATTCCACAAGTTTCAGATTATAATCCATCGGACAGGTTTGTTGGACGCGACGCCAATGTTGTGTGAGGCATACAAGCGGCCTTGATGCGTATGCAACAGGATCAATTGGTATTTTCGTTTGCGAACGTCGAACATCAGATCATATACTATATGTGGGCAGTTCATCTATTTTCAGGCTTCCAACGGAAAAATGAAGATCTGTCATAATTTAGGCACAGTCATCGACCATGTGCTAGTCCATTCAGAAATAGCTTCCGACAAATAATTAATATAGATCAATTTGTGGTTGTTCTCAATAGACCATTGTTCGTTCACTAAGATGTGGGTCTATGGTTTAGGCTCCATACTATCACCACTCGTCACCTACATACAGCACTACTCATTACGACCAACAAGGCTAGCGCATGGATCAGCGGTGACATCGCACGTCGCTCTAGAGCCCTCACCCTCTAATCCTGTTGACTCAGCACATCTTAAGGATCTCCGTTTACTATCGTCTCGTGGTGCATCCGTAGATGCCTTCCAACCCATGCGTTCACCATGCTTCACACGTTCTCAATCGAATTCAACATTGTTGAATAAGGCACCAAGCGTAGCAGTTGTCCTTCATCATATAACTCTTCAGCGAACACTTTCCAGATTGATGTAACATGATGTATTTCCAAACATCAACACAATTTCTGTCATACGTGTACTGATATTCACCAGGCCTTGCAGAGCTCGCAGCCAGTCTTTGTAATCGTTACTGTTGTATGTTCTCTTCCTCGCCGAATAACTCATTATCGAACGTGATATCACAGCTCCACTTGAATGAAGAGTACGGGCTCGATTAATTGTTACAGAGAAGTATGCCTTCGTTCCGTTGGATGAACATACAATTGGCCTTGTGCAGAACAAGTCGAAGTTCATCTAATCGATCCAGCAAATAGTCTCTGAATTTGCGTAGCACTCCATCAGTCGATAACCAAACAGTTACTGGGATTTCAGATTCCCATTTAAGTTCACGGGTGGGTAACAGAGTCCAACTGTGAAATTTCTGAGCTCTTGTTGTTGCTTCGTAGCTCAGCTGGTAGAGCGCTCGCCTCGTTGAGGCATGCTGTGTCTATCGCTGGTCCGAGTCCAGCCGAAGCCCTGACTTTCACAGTTGGGTCTCATCTAAAATCGTAAGTCTGCCCCACTACTTATTGTTATCAATCATCTGTGATGATTGCGCCTTCACGAATGCCTCACCTATCTGACGAGAAAATTTTTCAGCAAATTTTCCTTTTACCACCAACACAAGAAAATCAGCCAGCACGGGACCTAACCGTCACAACACAACAACGCAATATAGTTTGCGGAAAGCTCATTCTAATGTAAAATTGGTGTTCCCTGAACCAGTAATGGGAACGGTTTTAGTGGATCCAGTCAGATCATTCTGATTGGTAACATATGCTTGTGATTTACGACACACTGATCAACAGTTCACGTTGAAGCAGTTACCATCACAAGCTGGCACAATGCGTGCAAATACACTCACATGTCAGCTTTAAGTTTCCCATGGTCAAACGGTTTAACACAGTGTCCTCTCACACGCTGGTTGAACGATCATTTGTGGTTCCGTGACTTGATTCATCAGTCTCATGTGGACTACATTTGTTGGTTGAAAATTAAGACGCAATACGAATTGCTGGCGTCAAGAGCACAGGTGGCGGTTTGCGAAATGGCCAACCCCTCGGTGTCTCAATTATGTGATACTACTATCACCATGCATCCACTGTCTGCAGGTGATAACTCTGTGGCATGTCTCAGCCAGTTCCCCATAACAGCGAGTTGGCGTTCTGCAGCTTGTCGAGAATCTCCGCCACCGACGGTACTGCTACGACTTTATTGATCGATATCTCGTTCAGCCGCCTGAAATCGACACAGAATCTAAATTTACCGTCAGGCTTCTTTACCAACAAGACAGGAGATTTGAACGGGCTATCCGTCTCCTCGATGATTTCTTCCTTCAGCTTGCCCTTCACTTGACGTTCAACTTCCGGCTGCAAGTGCATTGGAATTCCTCGGGGGCCGAATGACCGAAATCGCTTCGACTCGATGGGGATTTTGTGTTCAACCCAGTCACAATAGCCGTACGGTTCCTGATCCGTAGTGAACAATTCCCGAATCTAGCGTATCACCTCAGTCAGCAAGTGATTGTCACCAGTTGGCATTGCTCTGGGTACGTTCACGTCAATTTGTCCAAACTGGGTCTTGCGCTTTCTCACTAGTGGAACCACCCCATACTTGGTTACCCGTTTATCATGCTTCAAATCAATCATGGCCTCAACGTGTTCAAGAAAATCCGCCCCCCAGATAGTCTGACGTGCGTCGGGGGCAATGACGAACGGTTGTTTGACTACATGACCATCGATTCGAACACCATATTCTGCCAGACCATCAACTTTCAGAGTAAACCCACCGATCGTTCGGACTACCATCGCACACGACCGCACAATCCTTCCTCACCTCGGCCCAGTCAACGTAATCGTCGCCCCAGTGTCAATCAAACAGTACTCCAAGCTACCATTGACTTCTAACCTGGCCTAATCTGTTGTCTTATCAATCGCCCCGATTACCGGATCCCCATTCCCAAACAAAGAACAATCGACGAAACGTTTATTAGGGTACGACCGAGTGAGCAAAATCTCCGCCGGTGTCCCCGTCTTCCGCATCCGTAACAGATGTCGCCACGGTTCTCCTCCTTTTTCACCTTCAAAGCCGCCACTTCCTCAGTCAAATTTTCCACCGCGCTTCGAAGGTCATTCGGGTCACTGGGTTTGCTTACCTCCACCTCGTTGACTGTCGCGGCATTTTCTGCTAGCAATTGTCGAGCTGTATCGGCGAACTGTTCCCGCGTCGTTGGATGTGTGATGAGAGCAACCCTGAGCTGATCCTGGTCTGTTGGTGGCATTCCATCCAAGAACTGTGCCGTCAGCATGCGTTGTTCTGAGTCATGGTCCAAATGTGGCAGGGCTCTTGACAACGCTGCCCGCAGAGACATGGCGTAGACCAGAGCGTCGCTTGCTGATCCAAACCGGGCGCCCCTGAACCGCCTCATTGCCTCCCGGAATTCAACGGGGCTCTCGAACCCGGCGCTGTCGTGTCCATGCTACTAACGTGAGAATTCTAATGCATCAAAGAACTGCTCCAGTGTGTGATGGAAAATCCTTTGCCTTAAATGAAAAATTTATAGACAAGGCCCATCTACTATATGCCAAAACCCAACCACATTCGCTGGGTGTGCAGATACACTAACTCTCTTGCTGGTGCCAGTCTTGGAGTCATTCGTCTCAGTTAAAAAACAGTTACTGTTTCTGCTCGATAGCTCACTCATATTTTGATAGAGACAAACGCTACCTCGGAAACTGTCTTGTACACGAACCTTTAGAACTCAAGAATCGGTCACCACAATCCCGTGGTGAACATACAGGTTCACTGCTCCGCAGTCTTTGTGATAGGTAGTAACTAGCCGATGACTGTCAAGTCCCCGTGAATTAGTGTTGTGCAAACAAGTGCCACCGCCTATCTGCACACGGTGATTGATCATTGACTTGGCACATCACACGGCACGTGACTGTGACTGTGTCCAGTAAACCAGCTACTAATTCGGACTACGTGGTGATGTGAAGCAAAGTTTCTAACCACGTGCAAACAATTTGTCGTAAACGAGGTCGTGAAACTATTAGCCCGTAATATACTAACTGGAGCCCAAGGCTTCAGAAATACAGTTACCAGAAATACAGTTACCACCTTAGTCTGAGCCACAGTTGTAGTGAGGACGATCGATCGGTCTATACTACTCACATTAGCACCATGCAGTGGTGAATCAAGCAACCGAAAGAAAATACAAGAAGAAACACGAGTGCAGTTTGATATTAAATGGTTCACATTACATACAGAAACTCAGCACTGGCATCCGTTACAACCGTGACGTTCTAGAAGAAATGTTGTATGCAAATGAGCGCATTTGTTTGTCATCGTGTTGAAGCGTACAATAAACGTGTTGGTTTTCCGAGTAAACAAACGTTACGCCATCCGGTTTCTTGAAGCATAACACTAGCAGCAGAGTAAGAGGAAAGTGAGTACCAGCGTACTGGTCTGTCTGATACTTGCTAGTCGTTTATGCCCCGGCGGGGTACAGATGATAGGTATGGTCTACCTGGTTGGGAAGCTTGTTTTTATCTACATCGCTGTTCGGAAACACTCTCTGACATAGCAGTGTGTTTCAGCAAATGACAAGCTTCTGCACGCTAGGTTGCCAACCCTTTCTTTTTCGTAAAGCTTAATTGATCTCCTCTTTTTTAAGTTTATATTTGTACTTGTTTACTTTTGTGCAACCTTAGAGATCAGTGCCGGGACAAAAGAGAGCTCGATCTATCTTACCCATGTGTATGACTCGCAAATGGAAATCATCATGCAGGTGATGATGATGATGAATAGGGATTTATCCGTAGATAGTTCTCTCATACGCACAGTGCAGTAAGTCCCAGAAATATGGACCAGACAACA
Organism: Paragonimus westermani; assembly: GCA_008508345.1. Lineage (NCBI taxonomy): Eukaryota > Metazoa > Platyhelminthes > Trematoda > Plagiorchiida > Troglotrematidae > Paragonimus > Paragonimus westermani. The sequence continues at coordinate 63,614 of QNGE01003045.1, read as the reverse complement.
AAATCCGGATTCCGAACCGATGATCAGACAAGAGCTCAGACTTGTGTGACAAATTTGAATATTTGACCTCTATATCTTCTCACTGGAGCACACACGAGCAAAGGTGCTAACCGATTCGGGTGGGGGAATGGACACAACGTACGGCTGGAACCACAGCGCGGTTAGATGGCTTTGCCTGCATTTTCAGTCCAGTCGCTCGCTCTCATCGTCCCAGCGTTTGACCACTAAGGTCCACGATCGATAACATCTGGCTGCTCACACACACGTTTCAGCGCTTGAGAGGCGACGCTGGACTGGGAACCGGGATGCATCAGTGAGTGCAAATCGGCGAAGTACAACTACGATATTCCCCTGGTTTGTGCTATCACGATAAAATTCTCACCGAACCCTGGGTGGTGGGAAGCTGCATTCGGGAACGGAACATATTTGTAAATAACTAAACCATTGTTCGTAACTCAACTGTGCAGACTGGGTGTGTGGATGATTGATGACCGGTTAGAATAAATATTTTCGCCTCACCGAACACACGTCGAACTTTTGAACCTTGAGAAGACCAGTTCGTCCTGTGTCTGTCTGTCGATCTACCTGTTTGGCTGATATTTTGATGTTGCGTTCTGTTGGGTCACATTTTTTTTCACTGACCGCGCGTGGCTAGGTTTGGGCGGTTTGTTACGCTGGTGCCCGATCACACCCTAGAACACAAGTACTGGGGCGACGTGCTGTTGATCTGACGACTGGACAGTGCTCCGAAGTGGTTTTCAATTCTGCATGATGGGTTGAACTTTTAGAGACCTCTAAGGAGTTCAATACCTGTAAATCATTTCGAAGCCTGAAGAAAAAGCTTGTTACAATGGCCAGTTTTCGTGACCTTCAAATAGGCTGTCGACTGCGCAAATCAACAAATGACTGTTCAGCCAGTGATGTTCTGCGATATGTAAAGTACAGTCCCCAAAGTAGCGTACGTGGGTTCTCTCAAGAATAAAACACTTTGGAGTCCACTGTACACAGGGTGTTTAGAAGATACAAGTGTTGACTGGACCTGGAGGTCCGGTTACAGACGGTTCGGCTGTCGGATGTGAACAAACGCGAATCGTTCTGCTCGTGGTATTCATTAGAAAGGGATGTATATTCTACAATATTTACTGAGGAAGCAACTTTCTCTTTGAAGCCCCATTTCTGGCAAATCAATAAACCTCATCGATTTGTTCGAATTTGACTCCAGTATAATCCAGTGCTTATGGTTTTGGCGTGGCTGGCCAGACCAGGAATTCTCGGACCTTTCTTTTCAGGTGGAAACTTTAGGAAACTACTGTATTAACGCCCTAATATCGCATATCAGTCTAGCTCCGTTTTGTGATCCTGCTACCCTAGCGTCACATGTAAATACAAAACACGGGTCGGTAAGTCATCATCATCATCATCATCATAGACAGCAATACATCAGTGGTTAACACTAATGCTTAACTGCCACACAACCATGAAGAAACAGTAAACCCTATATAGAAAGAGAGAAGGAAAAAGAAGGGGACGGGAAGGGACCTAACTACTGAAAATGACTACGTCCATATTCAAACATTCAGCATCAAGGTGCCTACACCTTGCAAACAACACAAGATTATTCATAAAAACTGAGAAGTGCAGAGGATCCGGAATGGACTCATGTAAGCTACTATTATTAACAGGATCTCCTTCACAAATTCAGTTTCCATCCTTCACATCAAAAACTTCGTTACAGAGGAAGTCTTTTATCCAGACAGTGACTTGTTTTGACATGCCAGACCATACTGAAATGTGGGTGCGTCAACGGTGATTTACCGAACCAAAGACTTTGCTGAAATCTATGTAACAACTAGAATTTCCTACCTTTGCCTGACCTTCTTACGACTCTATCGGTGGAACATAAAAGATTTGAACTACCACATCACTCTTTCCGGAAACCGTGTTATGTGAAGTTAACAAAACGGTTTTTAGTCAGATACAGAGGAACCTTGTCCTTGATTAGCCCTTCCAAGCATTTTTGTTATACCCGTTAGGATCATTGGTATGTAATTTTCTTGTTTATTTTACAGATGGTAGCCACATAGGCTGTGCGCCCCTAGTCCGGAACCTTCTTCTTTGAGGGAGCTCAGGACAGCAGTCATAAGTAACTTTGCGAAATGTTTGCTAGTGACTTGACTGTGTCCAGATGGATGATATCGGCTCCTGCAGACTGGGAACTTAAGCGATCCTAAGACTTTCTTAAAATCTCTTCAGTGAGAATTTTGATAATTTTCACCAGTTCCTTTCGGATTATATTCTTACTGTGTACATAGTCAGATTTTGTGAAGCCGTCACTTTTGTAACTAACTTGATGTTATTTACACGGATACACTGTGGTCACAGGATCCATGTTTGTTGACTTTCACACTACCGTACTTAATACGTGAATGTTTTCTGAAATCTGTGTTATCCGTGCGCAGTTATTCTGTCAGCGTTATATATGTTGCTTGTAAGTAGCTAAATAAATCCAAACAAAACATTCACAAAGGGTAACGGTTTCTTCCGTTTCTCTGTTCACACTTACCGTCCATCTTCTGCAAAGAAATGTTCATGGACTGTGACGGTGGATATATGTCAACTGTCACATTCGTCTATGTTTTTCATCCCCCAACTACACCTCTTGTATCTTTACTTCGTTTTTCTTCGATACCATTGCATGATAATGTGAATGGTGGACGCAAGTATGTCTTTAAGCGTTCTAATTAGGCAGGAGCTCGTATTATGGTTCGCTTGCACACAGTCTTCTCTGGGACCATGTATATAAGGGAGGTCATGTACAAACCAGGCACGAGTTGGTGAATTTAGACAATTCGGGTGTGCATCGGGTGTTACTCAGAGCTGGTTAAGGTGGACCCAGAACACCGTTCACGCACAGTACGTGATGCCATGGACAATCGTGGGTGCTCTGGTGTTGTTGCACGTCTTGCACAGTAAATTAGATAACCTTCTATATGTAACTAGCAACTGGTTTGTATCGAAGTGTGTTAACTCTTTTCATAAACAACAATCAAACGGTAGTTCTGGCCGGCGTCAATTCAACAAACGGATTAAAAATATCAAAAGTATTTTACTCTAATCTACTTCAGCGACAAAAACAGCTCTCTGGGAAAAGGAAATAAGATAGAAAATATGACAATGTTCATTCGGCAACGTTTAAAGATGTTTTAGATGAAAAGTTCAGGGGAACATGAAACAAATTAAACGGCACCCAGAGATTGTAACAGGCAAAGGCGAAGTACGGCTTCAGTTGCCCGTTATATTCGTGAAACACCGGGGGACGACGTTTTTCTGAGGTGGGACTCTCACCGATAGTCCTATAAAAAAGCCAACACGAGCAAATATGAGCCAAAGGCCCAGTAAAACAAGCACACGACGAACATAATGAGAAACAAAAATGGCGCCTACTACGCAGCATCATGGTGATTCACAAGAGGTGCAACTGAAACGACTATTGTGAAACTAGTCCCGTGATTGTTGATTTGTACGCCAAATTTTCCGTCAGGCCTATGCTGAGGTGATTCAAATATTGTAACCAAAAACGGAGAGTCTGCAAGCAAACTTTATTTGATGATTTGTCCGTCGGAGAACGAGCAGGCACCATTGCAGCAAGTGTAGACGCTAAGGTGATGGGTGTGAGAGAACCTTTAACGCAATCGCACGCCAGCTGCCAGAGAGGTCTAATGATCACGGAAACTCCAGTAGACATTCAAAATGCAAACAAGCGTCGGGTTGGTTGGGCGGCTTTCCCTGCGGTAATGGCTGAACCACTGTTATTCTAGAAGATGTAGCCTACAGTGTTTAAGGTGACGCGGATTCACTATGCAGTCACGAGTAAAGTTGCGAAAACTACACCAACACGCAAACTTTGTTGTTCGTAGTTTGCAGTAAATTTACGTGCTTAGGGTAATGTGGATAAGTACAGTGGCACTAATAAGGCAAAACTCACGTCGCAGGGAGTTTAGGACTTTCATGAGTTTGAAGTCGATTTCATTACGCGGCCCTGAAGATTAGAATAACCCTAATGAAGCGTCTCTGCAGATGAATGTAAAAAACAACAGGTGTGTTTGGGTCACGAGTGGAGCTGAGCGATGGCCAAATAGTACCAAAGGTATTTTCACGGGCACAACGCTTCCTTGAAAGTTATTATTCTACCAGTCTCACATTTTCCTACCTTTAAGCTACCGATGTCCGAACTATTCCTCTCAGCCAACTTATCCACCTATCTCTACTTGCCGATAGAAGCGCAGTGAACCTTTTTTGCGAAGCAATGGCTTCGATGATAATGCGTGAACTTTCCACTAACTGTTCACTGAAACAAACAACACAGTCAAGCGGAAGATACATGTGTTACAAAATTTTGAAATAGTGACAGATTAATGCACATTTTTGAGGCGACAATTATTTCATTTTCACGTATTCACCACCAACATTATAGTCCACATATATGCAGCATTTTTAACCCATCTTCCTCATTAAACCCCACTACCCGAACCTCAGGTCGAAATTGAATCTGCCAAAGTATACGAACACGACGATTTGTAGACGAACAAGTAACGAGACGAGATAGCGTAAAATGAACTCAAGGTTTCACCTAAACAAGTACGTTGTTTGCTACAAACACCTGCTAATTTGCTCCATTTAACATATTTACGCAGTTTCCACGGGTTGTACCCATGGTGTCGTTTTGGTAACATACTTGCCACACTCACTTCAAAAGTACAACTTACCTCAGTCCTGCCCGCCTCTTACCTTGATCGAGTAGACGGCGACGATTACTGACAACGTAAAACGCACGCTTATTTCTGTATCTCGCGAAGAAGCCAATCTCATCCTGTGTGACAAACCGCACAACTCGTCGCTGCTGTGAACAGTGATTTCCCTATTGACCCTGTCCGGTCAATGTGGTGGAAGTAACTATCAGAAGGTCAAAGTTTTAGAAATCGCACTGACAACGCTGGTTTTCCATCTCGCTGTTTTGTTACATCATCTTCCTTTGCTAGCCAGCAATCACCCCTAAAACACGCCGACACTGACAGAAGTTGCCAAGGCGTCGATCCCGGTAGGCAACCGAGCTGGCGGAGCCTTACTTACACTCCTAGTTATTTGCTTCACTTACTAAAGCAATTCGAATCCTACATAATCCAACGCTTATGGACTGCTAACATTAGTCCGTAGATTTCACCGACTGCTCTCGCAAGCGAGCGAGCATGCGAGGGACCTCGTTTGGAAAGAACTGGAAAGCTAATTTGACAAGTATTGAATCGTACGCTAACGATTCAAGTTCACACCGAGTTACTCGTAATCTGTTGATCCAGTAAATGCCTCTCCCAGTATTCAACGACAGAGAGAGTCTATCCTCGAAACGATTAACGAGTGGGCGCTTGTAATAACTGGATTTAATATGGTACTGATTTAATCAATGTACAAGGAATTTAAGTCTGTCACCTCAATAGTGAAAATCCCCAAAAACCAAACAAAAAACGTGCCTGCACAACAAATCGATAACCAGACACCGCCCAACAATGGTGGACGATAAAACGGCTTGAGCTCACTCAAACAAATGGTCATGGTTGGGTCAGGGCGAAACGACTGTTCGTGCATCGAGAACTGACGAGAATCACAAGATAGTCAAGGAAAAATAGAAGAAAAATGTCCAAATTCGGCATTCAGAAGTTCACAAAGCTCGGAAACAGTAACAGTGGTTGACATAAGGACAAAGATGAAGAATGTAGTTTATTTAGGAATGAGATCAAAACATAGGGCCACCTTTCACCATCAATCAAAACTCAGCAGTCTCAAAATAGCGTAACAGACCTTAAAAAATATCAAAACAGGATCATTTTTGCCATGAAACGTTTATTTCGAACGCTTTTAACTGACCTTACTCGAACTGTTAAAGAGATAGACAAAGGAAGCGTCGAATAACTATCCAGATTGACCGTAAGATGGACGTATCACCACAAAACGTATCTACGCGACTGTTGAACACGCAGAAATTAACAGCAAAACGATACCTACTGCAATGAAAACACACTATCTCTGTTTCGTATTAGAAATTGATATAATGGAATCCAAGAAGTATCAACAAGCAACGATCATCCACTTATAAGATGGAGAAATTTCCGAATCCAGTATTCTGCACGCAACAAGCGAATCAAACACAGAGGCCTGGAAAACAAAAGTTCCGAAAATATGAGAGCACAAGAGGGCATGAAAAGAAAGAACAACGAGAGTAAACGAAAAGGGTAACACTAAAGTTATACGAAAAACCATTTTCTGAGATGAAAAATGTTAACATGTGTAGTCATAACATGAACCAACAAGAATTGTAACAGATGTCAGAGATCAACCTTTTATGGAAAACGCATTATAGGACACTACGTGACACTTATAGTCAGATCACGATTCTCATAAATGTTCACTACACGCCAGTGTTTTTGCGTTAAAGGCTGTCAACATATTTGTGCTGCGCATCCGAGTGTGGCCGACAGAAGACACCTCGCGACTGTTAATAAATTCAATGACTTAATACATCTGCAAATGATACTGTGTTTCCCTCACTAATTGCAACATGGATCGGTAGTTTTCCTGGTGATTTCTAAAATTGGGTACAACGAAAATCACTTTGTTGAATACTGTATATAGATAATTAAAATCTCGTCATCCTGATATACACACACAAATGTGCATGTTATGTCGACAATGCGCTTAACGTTTGTGGCAGTTGACAGTGACTTCGCGCGGAAGTTGTAAAGGGCGGTGGAAGAATACCCGTGACTACAGAACTGGAAGACAAATAGAAAAGACCGATACTGAACGTCATTTGACAGGTGAGAATCAATTAAATGAGGCCGCTTATGAATAATAACACAGTTATCCGGTTCGTTACATGATAAAGGTAAATTGGTCCTGGGCATCTGTACTACATCTCTAGTTCTGGTGACTTCGGCCCTTTTACAAACCGCTTCACTTGAGATGAAGCTCTAAAACGGAAACGATCAAAACATGTGCAATGGACCGAGTTGTTCAACATCTTCATGCAAATGAGATAAACGGTACATGTCATGTACGACTTTGCCATCACCACACAAAAAGCAAACTGATCAAAGAATTTCAGTATGAGGTAACGAGCAACGTGAATAAATGACACATATGAACGATGAGAACGAACATAAATGGTTTAAAATAAGTTCAGAAAGTTTTCATAACAGTCGTTTCGTGGACACGTTTTCAAAACAAGTGATCCAAACTACAGAAGAAATTGCCTGCAATCGGTGGCTTTCCAACTCTTAGATGAAACAAAAAAACAACATTTTAGGGGAAAGCCCATCATGAGATACTTGGATACGATGAGCAACTTGACATCGATGGTTTTCTTCATACTTGCTGAAAGGCGAACACCTCGAAATATGTCGGATGAACACCAAATCTCAATCAAGCATTTAACATCATCGAGGAATTCCAGGTGTATGGGGTCAAGGGGGAATTTTGATACCATGTTAATGGGATTTTCTGTTAAAGCGTTCAAACCCGTGCGATGTCCGTCATCAAATTGTCTTCGAAAACTGAAATCCAACCCTAGGTTTATCATGGATCCCAAGAAGGTCATTCTTCTACTTCCACAGTAGACACTTCTCTGCGTGCAATGTCACAGCCGTAGTAGCCGCTGTGAAATTTAACCTTACTTATGAAGCAACCAGCAGGTTTGTCACAAATAATGAAATGAGACGTCAGAAACTGTCATTCCGAACGTTTCTAGGTGGGCCCCAATTGTCAGAATGGCTTTGGTCTTCGTGACAAGTTCGTCTGAGGTCTCCGGACGAATGCTGTCACAATGACAGTCAATCAAAGAATGGGCAGCTAACAAACGACCAAATAACGCGACCAAATATAGGCCACATTTCAGGGCCTGGATACTCGAAAAAAGGTAGCCCATCGATGTTAATTCGCAAATTTAAGCGGTCACCGTCTCTAAGCTTGTGCCTTTTAAGTACACTTCGTAGAAACTTGTGGAGTCCAATGCGCACCTACGAGCCCTTGAGAAGCGTCTTCTTTAAGCATGTTCTTGGAGTGTTGCGTATAGGTTTTGGATTTAGAGGCAATCAAGGAATGAGGAGCTTTATTAACGTGATAAGCAGCTTCAGAACAGCGGCCGTGAAGGAATTCCTTTAAATAGAGAACAACCTCATTGCTTCAGGAATGGATGAGACTGTTACCCTATTATTCCCCGGTACTCACATGAACCGTGCGGATCGCTCATCACCTCAACAAATGGGATTGGACACAACTTCCTCACTGTCTTTTCATCTTTGTCGTCTTCTGTTTAAAACAAACATAACAGAATAAAGGGCTACCAGGTTTTGCTGATGAAATACCTTCATTCTCGAAGGTTGTATGTATAGGGCTGGAGAAAGCATCAACAGTGCTAATGCCAAGTTTTAGACATTCCCGGCGTATATGAAGATATATAACGATATGACAATACAACCTTCACCCGGAACTCGTGGTACGTTAACAGCTTATGAACCAGATGCCTTCATGGAGTACGAAGACTAACAAATCAAAAATAAATTATTGTCCAACACAACCGGACCACCCTAGGTGAAAATTACAGTCCTCAGTTCATTCTTTGGCACTTCTTTACTGAATGGTAAAAGTGAGTTATACCACGCCTACATTCAAAGTGACGTGACATGTTGATATCTAAGAATATCCGTAAAACAACACAAAAACATTGGTGTGAAGAGCAGCCAAACAAGAAGCACGTGGCAGTCAAATGACCCACAGCTGTCGAACTAGCCTAAATGAAAAAAATTAACCTCAAATGACAACCACCTGTCCTGAAGTCAAATGTATATGTCAGATATATGTATGTTGCAGTGAGAAATACCATTCTTAGGTTATTAGTAATCATTGTTTAGCGACAAAATTAGTCCCACGAAAATGCGCCATTCACCAGAGTTTCTCATTCTTGGTTGGTCACTGAAGTAGAAAAGACAGGCCGGCGCCTGGCCCACTCTTCGCCAACTTGATCGAGTCGGCCACGTGTTTACTGGGTGTACAACGCTAGATACCGCTTATCATAATGTGAAGGTATGCCACGATGGTTAATGGCAATAAAGAGCTTCGAGTAATTAATGTTCTAGTAACCAAGCGTGATTTGCTTGGTAGATTATGTGAATGCAGGTGTACCTCACCAGAGTGATGGCGATAACTAGAACACAAATGGGCACAAATATCACGAAGTTCGGACTGTAATCTCCGGGCCGGAATCACCGGGGGTGTTCACGGGTATTCAGGATCACCAAAATATTCTAAATGATAGTTGTCTGAAAAGCACAGATGCCCTGGATTTTTGGAGGTGGTACGGAATCATTCTTATGTAAAAGGAACTCTTGATAGTTACTGAAGAATAAGAACCATGTTATATTCTGGTCTGCTGGATATTGTGTTACAGATGGTCGCACATGAGTGGAAATGTTTTTTCGAGATACAATAAAAATAACAGTGAATCACACCTGGCTATTTAGAACAATCTACTCAGTAACAACGCATTAAAAACGGGGGGACTTCATCTGACTCCCTAGTTGTGGCCCAGTTATTCAGGGAGTACTACTCGGCAGTCTACAACGTCGCATCTTCGAGCCGACATCCTGTTCCACCGCTACAAAACTTCACGCAACCACTCGTTACCGCTGAGTTTTCAGTTCTAGACGTTGAAGATCTCTAACTTAAGGTTACTTCGTACAGTGCAATGAGTCCTGACATGATCCATCCCAGAATGTCCAAAGAAGCAGCTGCTAGTCTGGCTGAAACCCCTTGTAAGCAGTTTGAGCAAACACTCCGAACTAGCATACTCCCTAACGCGTGGAAAGAGGCGACGGTCACAAGCATATTTAAAGTGGGTGACCGGCACTCTCTGGCTAACTATCGGTCAATCGGCCCTATTAACATTCCTTGCAAAATAATGCAGCGTCTACTAAAGCGCGCCATCCTCATCCACTTCTTATCAAATAATATTTTCTCTTCCATCCAGCATGGCTTCCTTCCTAATCGGTCATGCCTAACAAACATGCTTATTTTCATGGATAGTCTGACGGAGGCCAAAGACAATGACCCCATCTCAGATGCTATCTCCTTTGATTTCTCCAAGGCTTTTGACCGTGTACCCCAAGGCCCCTGAAACAAAAACTGGAAGCCTATGGTATTCAAGGAGAGGTTCTTCGCTGGATTACCTCTTCCCAACCTATACTGCTACCTTGACGAGGTGGTCGGGCTTGTGTAGTGTTTTAATTGGGCGGGCTATGCTTACTAGGACTCCGGTCCTTCCAAGTGCAACCTTGTCAGACAGGCCAAAGGGGAGCAGTCAGAGGAAAAGCACTTACACTCATAGGATTGTATGTCGCACTACTGACGGCGAAGGAGTGCTTAGGTAGTGAGGCACGATCCCATGGGCATACAGCAGAACTATTTTTATAGTTGCGGCACTGCTGTCTTCCGTATCATGAAGAAGGGGGTTAGAAGAGGTACCCTCAAACAAAGAGCACTCCGATCGCCCAACGGTTGACCGTGACCGCCGGCGTATTGTCCGATACGGTCGAAAATCATCAAATATCTCTCAAAAGCCCGATGTAGCTTTGAGTACATCCGCCGCAAGCAGCAGTGTTCAGAATCAGACATTATTGTCTTATTCACTGCGTCCTTGGGTTAGGCAAGCCCCTCTCTGCCAAGTGAGTCAGACTCTTGAGTCATTGGCTCCAAGTATGGTTCTCCAAGAAAACCCTATGTCCTGTTGTCTCGCAGGTCAGACTTTTGAGTCAGAGGCTCGGGGTGGGGTCCCTCAAGCCAACCCCCTACCACGGCATAAACGACCGGGAAGTATCAGAAGTTATCGTTCTCTCAACAGTGACATTACTAA